>PVJA010016828.1:0-42745 GCA_004027025.1 Myocastor coypus
AGGGAGGGAGGGAGGGAGGGAGGAAGGGAGGGAGGGAGAGAGACAGACAGAAGCTCTGAACACAAGGGCTACAAAAAGAGAAAAATGGAGAAAACTGAGGTGAGGAAATCAACAGAATCACCCAGGATGACCTTCTAGAGCTGGCGCACAGGAATTAGCAGTCTGAGAAGAACCTTTTATGCCCACAAAAACAGACTGAAGCAGAACTACACCAAAGGACGCTTCTGTGAATTTTGAGAAAAGCACCTAAAAAGAGAAGATCCTAAGAGAAAAGACTGCTACAAAGGACAGGGCAGGGCCGGGGCCCTGCTTGTACCTCACAGCTCCCAACCCGGGAACCTATAGCCCACCCCAGTCCTTGGGAGCAACGTGGAGGCAGCACAACCTGCAGAAGAGCTCCCTGCCGCGGACCCCTTTCCTCAGCACACTACAGGGCAGGGGCGCCACCTAACGGCAGAACCAAGCAAAGCAGTCTGGGGCACACAGGCCACCAGATGCCTGGAGAAAGTTCTTTAGGAAGATGAAACAGTTGTATCTTGAAACAAGGAAAGACAAACGTTCAACTCAGGGAAATTTGATGACAAATATTAGAAAAAATAACTGTCAATGGGGGCTGGGAAGATAGCTCCGTGGCACAAGTGCCTGCCTGACAGTATAAGGCTGTGAGTTTGAACCCTGGTCCTGCCAAAAAAAAAAAAAACCCCAAAAAACAAAAAACTGTCAATGTTAAGGAAAAAAATATACAAAAAAGAAAAAACTACTTGGGCTCAGTCACAAACAATGTCATGTAGTCAAAATAACAGGCTCAATGAATACAGAGGAAATGAAGACTAAGACATAACACGGGCGGGACGGCTTCGTGTGGTGTGGTAGGGAAGAGGCAGAAGGACCAGCGCTCCAGCGTCTGTCGTGCAGAGCCGGAAGGTAATGATGACTAACCGCCAAAGAAAAGCAGCCGCTTAAAAGTAGTACTGCCGGGGCCGGCGAGATAGCTCAGCAGTCTAAAGCGCTTGCAGGGACCTTGGTTTGATCACAGGCACCACATGCTGTGCCAGCCCCACCCCCAGGGCCTGAGCCTGCCATAGTATTAAAAAAATTTTTTTAAATACTACTGCTTGGAGATACAGAAGTCAATTCCAAGACTCAGGGTTGCCTCTTGCATTTGGGAAGCTGATATGGAGAACAGGAGAGGCTGCTTCTCCTCCTCCCTCTCTCTCTCTCTCTCTCTCTCCCTCTCTCCCTGTCTCTCTCTCTCTCACACACACACACACACTGAGACACAGTGCCACTAAACTGCCTAGGCTTCTATCTCCTGTCTCAAATGCTCAATGACATACAATTATAGGCACTGATACCACACCCAGCTAAACAACTAGAACTTCTTTTAAACTGAAATTTTCTTTCAATGGTAAAGTACATAGTATTAATTTATCCCATTTTAAGAAATGCCAAATGTACCAGGATTGAACTCAACACCTTGTGCTTGCCAGGCAGGCGCTTATTCTACTGAGCTATCTCCTTGGCCCTAAAACTGTTAAGTACAGAGTTTCATGTCTCATAAAGAGCAACGTGTTCCCTGCCCTATGGGCCTTGGGTCCCCTGCAGACTTTCTCCCCCACCTCCCTGGATGCCGCCACTCTGACATGGGTCACCCCACACACCTCCATGCTGCAAACACTCTTGGTCACTGGGCCTGCCCCTGCCCCTCCCCCTCCGGTCTGCGGTCTGCGAAGGCCAGTTCATCCGATGCTCCTCCCACCCACCTTGCACAGCCGCCTGCACCTGTGCACCCTTCCTCAGGACTCCGGGTGCGCTCTGCGCAGCACTGACCTGCGCTCGCAGGGCCCTCCGGGGCGGCCTGGAGCCAGTGCCCCACAGCTCTTCACAGGCTGCTAAGTCCCTCCCACCTCCATCCAAGTTGTGCGCTCCTACACCTTCACCTTACTCTGTCCCTTCCTGTGTCCCAGACTCCCAGGATCCTCTCAACAGCCCCCTGCCCCACCCAGTCTTCGGGATTCTGTCTCCATTCCCTACCAAGATTCCCTCTCCCTGACCTGTGGGACATGACTTACTAGTTCTACCCTGTCTGATGACCACAGATTTATTGCCTTGCTGCCCTAATATTTCAGAAAGTCACTAAGTGGATATTTTTCAACTCATCAGCTTCTTCTGAAAGACTCTAAGACACGCTGTCAACCTGGCAGGCGTGCCGACTTTCAATGGCTTACTTGGAGAGGAGGTTATCTTACCCGTGCAGCAGCGCACGACTTACCCCCTTTCACCGCGTTATCCACCTCATCCCCAGGAAGGCTCAGTCTTTTTTCCCCAAAACCAGGTCCCACTGACTTCCAGGGCGGTCGCTGGGACTTTTCAATTTTCTTGTGGGCAAACAGCAAGGAAGAAGCCGAGGCATCAGAGGACGACTGATCCACCAGCGGGTCAATACTGCTCCCGGTCAGCCAGTTAAAGGAGCTTCTTCCGTCTGCAACAGATACAGATAAGCAAGAGCAGGAGGACGTGGAGCCCCACGGCACGCAGCTGCACAGGGCGGCGAGACAGTCTGCAGGCATCTGCAACAGTGGGCAGAGGTTCTGCCGGCCCGAGCCTCAGTGTCCTGCTCCCTCTGGCCTCTGGGACCATTAAAGGAACAATTCATTTTATATCTACTCTATGCGGCTAGGAGGCCATCATTCCTAACACGAGTGCTGCACAATTTCCATTTAATTAATCAAGTTGGTCCTGCTTCTAGAAATAAGAGAATATGAGAAATGCATAAGCTACTAAGAAAGTGCAGTGTTTATACATGAATCAAATGATCAGGACATTTTACTCTAGAGTTAATACTCTGCAGATCAAAGGAACAGAGACATTTTTTAAAAATTAATTTTGCTTTACTTTAGACATATGATGGTTTTTCTTTTCTTTTTTGTCCTAGGATTCCAAGTCAGGACCTCGTGAGTGCCAGGCAGGCCCTGTGCTGCTGAGCTATATCCCTGGCTCGAGATGGGATGCTTTAAAGCCAGACGCACTAGTAAGTGTTTTCTGGCAGAAGTGACCCAAGACACATACACTGAAACAACCCCTGGTTTTTCCATTAAAAAAAAAAAAATCCCTTGTGCCTCTTTTTAAAAAAAACTGGGGCCAAGAATACAGCTTAGAGGCCCAGCACCTGATCAGCAAGCACAAGGTCCTGAGTTCAGTTCCTGGCAGTGCCCTTGAAAGACAAAACCTGTGGTAAGCTGTAAATAACACTTTGTATTTAAATCACTTAGAGCCTGTGGTTCAGTGAAAACATTCACTTTTCATCACCCCAGAACCCTCTTCCTTGCATGGAACTGAAGCTCTGTACACATCTGCCCCCTTCTCCAGAGGATCTGAGCTCCCTGTCCTCCTGCTCCAGAGGATCTGAGCACCTTGTCCCCACTCCTCCAGAGGATCTGAGTGCTCTAGGAGCCTCAATCCTTTTTCCTTGAACACATCTTCTGTGGTTCTTAAGACTTTTGCTATCACTTTACTTCTCTCACCAAAGGTCACAGTTCTTGCCCTCATAGACCTCACTTGTGAAGGTCAGCGCGCGTGCTGCTGGTTACCTGCTGTCTGCGTGGGTGTGAAGTCATACTGCTGCTGCGTGGCCCTGACATGCCCCACCTTTGGCCCTTGCGCTGGGAGGGAGTTTTCCCTGGTGTGGGTCTGCAGCATGCCTGGGGAGGCCTGGGTCTCAACAAACATGGGCGTGAGAACAGTACTTCGGAAACGCCAGTCAGGATCGATGGTATACTCCTACATGTAAGAAAGTTTCAAAAGGTATCATGGTCCTCCATAGCAACACTGAACGATTTCTACTTAAAATCCCATGGTGGCAGGCATAGCACCTCGGCGAGTATGTACTATCGTCTCATGCTTTTTGTAAAATATAACCAAAGGACCTTTTCTAATAGAGTTTTAGCAAACAATTATTTACCAAGTAAAACAACTACTCACCATGGGGGATGAAACCATTCTATCGCCCTTGACATTTTGTGTTAGAAGATGACCCCACACTCGTGTGGCCACAGTGCCACATCTCACCTGACGAGTCATACTACGTGGCCCTCCTTGAGGTCATGTGTGCCAGGCACACAACATGCACAGGAGGCACAGCCCACACCTGAAGATCTAAAGTCCACAATGCAATGAGCTTGGAATTTCTGGAGCAACTATGTGATGCCCCCTATGACAAGATGCAGTTAAAATACAAAGCCACTGTAGGGATGCTGTGTCAATTTACATCCAGCCTACATGTATAGAGTGTGTATGAAGTGTACAGATGGAAGCCTGTGATCCTGGCACTCAGGAGACTGAGGCAGGAGGATCGCTGTGAGTTCACAGCCAGCCTGGGCCACACAGCGAGACCCTTTCTAAAAGAGAGAGAGAGACAGAGAGAGAGAGAGACAGAGATAGACACACACACACACACACACACACACACACACACACACACACACACACAGAGTTATATATGAAATAAAATTTGTGTTTGAACCAGGTCCCCAAGACAAATGAAATGAATCATTGTGGATATGCAAATATTTTAATACTTAAAAATATCTGAAATCAAATCCACTTCTAGTCCCAAGCAGTCTGGACAAAGTATCCTCAACTAGTACTGGGAATGTCAACCAGCCCTCCCACAAAGTCTGTCATGGTGTGCACCTCTGTGACCATTATAGCCCCACAAAAAAAACTACAAAGCTGGCACCTCTGTACAGAAGCACGGGGAGGGGAAGAAATCTAGAAGAACTGTGATGATAAGGAGTGTCAGCCTCCGGGTGTCTCAGAGAAGAATGTGAGAAAACTGAATGTTATGGTTTGTGTCTAGTTGTCCCCTAAAGCCTCATGCAACCATGGGGTGGGGACTTTTAGAGATTGAGATTAACTCATGATCCACTGGGATTATGTGTTTTAGTACCAATGGGACTATGGGTCTAAGTACTGCTGGGATTATGGGTGTGGCCTGAGGCAGAGAGCCTGAATGTAACGTAAGAGAGACAGAGACAGATTCCCCATTGCGCTGGTTGGTCAGCTGCCTCTATTGCCAGGAGCTGCTGCTCTCCACCATGTGCCAGTCTTCTTTGGAGCTGGCCGGGTATGGAGCGAAACCTCCATTAACTGTGAGCTAAATAAACCTTTCCTGCCTTCATTTCGGTTGTTGCGTACTTGTCCCAACAATGAGAGAAGAGCAACTAAGACACTGAGGCTGCAGCTCAACGCTAACAGAAGGTGCTCACCAACCACAGGGAATGTGGGAATGAGTCACCAGGACAGACGGACGAGCACCTCACCTGAAATTCGCACTCCGACAGAGGGTGCTCAAACATGGGGTTTGGGTAATCCGGGCTCATGCTGGTCATTTCAAGCAGAAAATTTGTTGCTAAACTTAAAAAGTGTCTTTCAATCTTAGGAGAATACAAGGAACTCAGGGCCAACAATCGGTCCAGTATATTTGAAGGTAACCGGGTTTCATGGCTCCAGAAATTCCGAATAATTAATCTGAAAAGCAGAGAGGGAGAAAGCACACACTTACGTACTGGAACACGGGAGGGAGCCCAGTGCACGATGTCCTGGGGAAGGTACAGTGTCCCACCCAGAGGGCTTTGCTGAGAGGGAGAGCACATCGGAAAGCATGAGGGTGTAACGTGCACCAAGGAGGGGAAGGTCCTCCCGATGTGGCGGGTTACGCAAAAGAGACGGGGTGGTTTTCTTTGTTCATCTCTAAGTTTTCAGTGAGTATAGTACTTTTTGTTTATGTTTTGAGACAGGGTCTCTCTGCGTAGCCAGGCTGGCCTTGAGCTCACAGCAATCCTCCTACTTCAGTCTCCCACATGCTAGGATTACAGACATATGCACCTGGCAAATACAGTAATTTCTGAAGCTGAAAAAACACTGCTCTGTTAAAAAATTCACTCCCAAAAATCACTCCCCAGGGCCCGGCAGGATGGCTCAGCAGTCTAAAGCACCTGCTTAGGAAAGTTTAGGCGGCTGCAGGGACCGTGGTTCGATCCCCGGCACCACATGATGTGCCAGCCCTGCCCTGAGGGCAGGCTGAGCCGGCCATTAAAATAAATAAATAAACAAAAGTTCTGAAACAAGAAAAAAGAAAAAATTAATAACAAAAATCACTCCCCAAATATTTAAAACTGAAATTAGTTAAAAAGAGGCTTAGATTTTAATTTATAAGTGTCTATAAAGTTCAGGAACACATTTTAAAAGCTGAAATTTAAAACTATAGAGTGAAAAAGTAAACTGTCAAATTGTATAGCAAATTTGTATCTTTTTTGCATAACTGCACCTGATAAGATGCTGATTCCACCGAACCAGGGAGGGAGTTGCATTATGATTTTCTATCTCTAATGGTGTAATCACTTTATTTACTGTCAATAAACATTATAATCTCAACTACTTTTGTTAAAGGAGAACAGAACAACCATGGTTACAGAGCTCCCTTTCATTACGAAGCATTTTTCTCGCACTTGCGGACACTGCTTTGTCTTTATGCTTTTTCAAGTTTTATGTTAAAAGTACCTAGTGCAGCAGCACGTAAGGACTTTTAAGTCTTACCTTTCATAAACTTGACCATAATTTTAAATATATTTTTACAATATATGAAATGCAGGAGGCAGAGAAAATGCTAATACTACAAATACATTTCCAAAGCCACTAACACATACACAAAGCAATTCTAGGAGGGATGCATCAGTTCCTTGGTATTTCACTGTTCAACTTCTGTGGACTCACTGTTACAGGAGTTTTCAAAAAAATTAATCTAAATTATCACCTTTTTCACTGTACTATGAGATTTTTGTGGTACAGTGTTATATATATATTCAGACATACTATTTAAGGTTTTAATGATTTTTGCCTAAAAATTTTAAATAGATAAAATTATACTAAAACATTAATTCTAATATATTAAAAGAATATTAACTGAAACACAGTAGTTCACAGTATGTATTTCTTTAGCAGATGAATACATATTGTTCCATATAGTATACATGTTGTTAAAATTACATACATTTATGAGTTTAGGAAATGTTTAAGAACATTATAAGTGTTTTAGAGGTGTGGCTGCAAACAGGCGCAGGGGCAGGGGGTTCGATCCCCAGGCCTGCCATGCCGGGCCCACCCCCAGGATCCACTGAGATGGCAACTGAGACTGAGCGTGGTGGCATGCACCTGCAATCTCTTGGGAGGCTGGAACCCGGTGGATCACTGAGCCCTATCTAGTAGTGAGACCTGAATGCCTGTCGACTCTTCCCTAAAATACAATAAATAAGTAAATAAACAAACAAACAAAGTAAAAGTGTGGGAAAGGTTTAGAAGAGCATGGGGCTTATAAAGCCTTAAAATATCTATATAAATACTAAAATAAATGTAACGTCGCTACTTTGCTGATTTCCACTTATCACAGGGGTGTCTGGAACACAGCCTCCGCCATAACTGAGGTGCTGCTGCATCCCTAAGCTTCACTGGCTTGGCCCAATGACTTGGAGAGGAACACATACTGAAGCCCAGGGTTCTCATCGATCAATCCCTGAACCAGCACATCTCTTGCCAATTTAAATATTTCCTGGGAGTCATCATCCTTCTGACTTTCGGGATCTCTGTTTGAAAAAATTACAAAATGACAAAACATTAATACTCTGCCTGAGCCTTTCTGTCCCACCCTAACCACACTGAGTAGAACTAAATCAGCTGGCTGGTCCTGCAGACTGCAGCCCCTGGTAGTGCACACCTAAGGAGCAGCCCTCCTCTGAGGGGCCTGTGGTCAGCTAGAAGCAGAGCGGGGAAGAGCAGGATATGCCCAGGGATGAGACTTCTTAGGAGAGTTCGCTTCTTAATCCTGTCATATCTTCCAGGGTTAACAAGAAAAACAAGTTTTGTAAAGATGACATTCACATAGTCTTTTTGTTCGCTTGTTTTTCCTTTGGTTGTTTTTTTCCCCCCTGAGAAAGTGTTTCACCATGCAGTCTAGGCTAGGCAGCCTTGGACTCAGAGTTATCCTCCTGCTTCAGCCTTCTGAGTGTTGGGGTCATAGGCACGCACGCCCATGCCCAGTGACACATGTACACTTCTAACTCAACCAAGTTATACTTTCTGAATATTTCCTACATGCTAAATGACTTAAACATATAACTCAATATGCTGAAATAAACTTGTGTTAGTTATTAACCTCATAGTTAAAAATGTTTTATTATGTTCCAGATTACAAAAGGTATCCAAATAACCCCTAAAATAAATCACGTGAAGTGTCCACTTACAGCTTACCTGTAATTATCATAAATCCACATGAGAATGTTGTACATTTGTTCTCTACACATTGGAGAAGGGTGGGAAACAAATTCTACAGCAGGGTTCAGAAGTTCGCGGAGCTCTACTGGCTTTAATTTTGCCATCATCTTATAAATTATGTCCAAGCATACTTTTTGTCTTTCATCATCTCTATAATAAAAGATATTAAAAACACAAATTCAGTAATTTCTATTTTATACAAAGTATGACAAGCAACCTTTCCTTCTGTAGTTTCAGATTATGACAGAACACATAATACCACATGCAGAAAATGACAGTCTGACAGTGTTCGCTCACCTGTGTCTCATGACTTGGACAAAGTCCTTGCTCTTTAACTGCAGGTATAGGTCTGATATTTGCTCTGCACGACAAAGTATCACCTCCAGACAAAGCGTCTTCATCACTCCGTGAAATTTTGGCAGCAGGAAGAACACTGCGTTCAAGAACCTAAGTGGGGAAACTGGTGGTGAGAAAACCACTGGCGGCCTGGGTGCCCCTGCCCTGTGCCACCTACCTGTCTGCCAGGGGAGGGAAGCCCTTCACGGTTTTATTCAGGCACACGATAAACTTGTCCTCCATTGTATTCTGATGTTGCCTCAACTGTTTTACAACCAGTTCACCCACTAACTCCTCAAGCACCTGAAAAATTAAGTTTCTTTTCAAATATACAAAAGTAGAGACTTACGTTAATACTAAAAAAAGGGTTTATCTTGAATATTTAAGTGAACTCAAGAAAGGTACCCAATGGTATCGCCTATACTAAGGTTCACAGGAGGTGTTGGGAATGGCTACCCGTTTGCATCTGCCACAGAAGGTGGCTGGGTGTCCCTGAGCTCCCACAAGGGTTAGCAGACAGATCACATCACAGGAGAGGTGCTACAACCTCATGTCCTGGGCTTCCTCCAGACTCAGAAACATTGCAAACGAATCCTTCAAGAAGCTGAACTAAAATTAGTTTGATTTTTAACATGGCTCAAACACAGTTAAGGACCCCAAAACAGCTGTCAACGCGGTGCAGTGGTACGTGTTTAGCAATGCTAGCCGCTGCCTGCGTTACAGTGAGCAGGTGTGACACAGCAGAGCTTCCCTCAGCCACGGTCAGGGCAGAGCCTAAGTCGCTATGTGCGCACACTCTACTCCCCTTCTCCAATAGGCAACTTTTACTTCACTGCAAAGTAACACATACTGTGCCACACTACCGTCCTCAAGCTGGCCGTCCTCTGAATGTCTTACAGCCAGGAGGCCCATGAAACTGAGGAATGGTCCCCAAGAAGTGCCTCCTCGCTCAACAACTTCATATATGCAAAACTGAAGGCGTGAGGCTGTCCAGGGCAACTTAGTCCTAACTGCAGTAGCTGTCGACCAGGATTCTTTTCTCCAAAAGGAAATGAAGTGAAATCAATGAAAGAAAGTTAAATGCTACCATCTTGATTTTTAAAATAACAAGTTGCAGGGCTGGGGATGCAGCTCAGTGGTGGAGCGCTTGCCCAGCCTGGCACATGCAAGGCCCTGGGTTTGATCCTCAGGGACACATGCACAGGATGCCAATTGTGAAATGTTTGCCAAGATTTCTGCTGTTTGAAGAGTCTTATGTCATCCCTGGTACCACCAAAAAAAAAAAAAGGTCTTATGTCCTTTCTAAATACTGAGCCTTAGGGCTGGCAAAATAGCTCAGCAGACTAAGCATGTGCTTTGGCAAAAGCAGGGACCAGTCTGATCCCTGGTTCTGCATGCCACTCCTGAGCCTTGGATGAGCTCGGTCTGTGCTGGTGCACGCCTGTAATCCCTGCGCTGGGCAGGCTGAAGATAGAAGCCTCGCTCTAAATCTGAGCTGCATAGTGAGACCCTGTACCAAATACATAAAAAATGAAAACAAAAATAAAAAACTGAACATTTTGTCTGGAATTTAACAGGAAAGACAATAAAAATTTAATGAATGGATTTAATAACATAATATATAAATTAAGAGATGTTCCCTTTGTTTGAAATAGCATACAGGAAATATATGCAAATAGCAAGAAACACTTAGAATTGTATAACACACTTACATTTCTTTCCTTGGTAATATATTGAAGAATAAGTCCTAGAACTTCTGCTGCTGCTGCATATACCTCTTTATATCTTACAAAGGACATGTTATTGACCAAAGCTTGAAAGTATCTATAACAAATACCAAAAACAAATATGCATATCATATTAACAGCAAAAATTGAGAAAGTATGTGCATAAAAGAAACTCAAGCTGTTTGTATGAATATGTGTAGGACTATGTCTCTCAGGGCTCTGACATCATGACCAGAACCACAAGGGAAGTCCACTGTGTGATCCCAGGGATCTGCTGTGGACAGAGCAAAGCCCTCCCTGCATACCAGAGAAAACCACAGCAAAGGGCACTGCTACTATCCAGTCCCACAAGCAAGGCACCAACTTCCTTCCCCAAGCCACCTACTATGACAAGACAGAACCACGTGATGATGGGAAAGAGAAGGCGCACGCTGTCAGGAGACTCGTGGGGCAGAGACTTCACTGCCAACCTGCAGGAACTGTGAGATTGGAAGCTCAGCAAGGTGACAGACGTGTCTACAAGGCAGCCAGTTCCCACTCACTGCACTGGGAATCTGGTTTTAACAGGCCAATAGGAATGGGCCCCGGTGACTGCCACAGCCTCGCTGACGCAGGGAAGTCATGTAAGGGTAAGGCTAAAGCCAGTGCCGCAACCATGGTATCAACGCTGCTTCAAAAGCCTCAACAGTGCTGGGTTACAGCTCAGTGGCACAGTGCCTGCCTGGCAAATGCAAGGTCCTGAGTTTGATTTCTGTACCAAAATCAAAGTACTGTAATAGTTGGAGGAAGTATCCTTTGTGGTGTCCTATGAGCACCTCAGTAGAGCTCCTCCTCTTGACCGCTCATGTCCGCCCGACCCTGAAGTGACTGTCATGACTCAGAAGGGTGAGGTGGGGCTGGAGCAGAGCAGACTGGAGCAAAGTCAGTCTAACAGCTCCTACCTGCTAGCATGAAAAAGAAAATGATGCTAATTTGGACAACCTGCATTACTGCCAGGTGTGGTGGTGCATGCCAGTAATCCCAACGCTCTCAGAAGGCAGAGGCAGGAGGATCACTGCACGTCTGAGACCGGCCTACAAAGTGAGCTCAAGGTCAGCCTGAACTGCATGTCTCAACACAACAAAACAGAACAAAAATCTACACTGCTTATTCACTCTAGATGTATTTCTTCTCTCAAATGACCTCTATACAGTTTTTTAATTTTAGGTAGAAATATATATATATTTTTTTCTTCATTGTTTAAAGGCTGCATAGGAACTCACTATGCAGTTCAGACTAGTCTTGAACTCACTATGTAGTCCTGCCTGGGCTCAGATTCATAACTTATCTGCCTCTGCCTCCAAAGTGCTGGGATTACAAGCATGCGCCGCCATGCCCAGCACTGGTAAAAATATTTTTATTTTTAATTTTGTAAAAAGAGTACAAATTAGAATCAAAACAGAAAAAATTACAAGTGCTTGTTTCTCTTAAAGTACTATGAATTTCATGGTATTCATTGTAATACGGTGTTGTCTTCTAACCAGTTATTCATATTGCCAGATATATACATGTAAAATGGCAAGAAAGGAAAAAAGAAATGTGTAAGAAATTAAGAAAAGAAAAAGTACAATTGAAAAAAGGAGACAAAACAAACTGTTATCAGCGGAATGTACAGTACAGTCGTCCAAACAATCCTGTTTCCATACCTACATAAATCTCTTCCCCCAACTCCCTCTCCCATCCTTCTCCTCAACTCAGTAAAAAAAAAAAAACAAAAACTGAACACTGCATGCATTTGCACACCATCCCTGTGCAAGGGCCATGCTAATATTCTCTTATCCTTCCAATTTTAGTATATATGCTGCCAAAGCGAGCACAGTAGGAATAGTTTTAAACCAAAAGTGGTAGCATACAGCTGTGATCCCAGCTATTCAGGAGGCAAAGGACAGGATAGCCAAGTTCAAGAACAACCTAAACAGCTTAAGTGAGAAGCCAGGTGTGGTGGCGTACGCCTGTAATCCTAGCACTCAGGAGACTGAGGCAGGAGGATAAGTGCGAGTTCGAGACCAGCCTGGGCTACAAAAGTGAGCTCAAGGCCAGCCTGAACTGCATAGTGAGACCCTGTCTCAAAAGACAAAAAATAAATAAATAAATAAAAATAAAAAAAAACAAACTCAACTTAAGTGAGAGAGAGAGAGAGACAGAGACAGAGAGATATAGAGAAAGAAAGACAGAGAAACAGAGAGAGACAGAAACAGAGACAGAGAAGTGAGAGAGGGAGGGAGTGGACAGAGAAAGGGGGAAAAGGGAGAGAGACAAAGGGAAAGGCTGGGGAGATAGCTCGGAGGTCTAAGCTCCTGATCCCTATGAGCCTGAGCTGCACAGTGAGACCCTGTCCCCAGTAAATACATACATAGATACATAAATAAATAAAAGGTTAAAATAGAAAAAAAAAAAAAAAAAAGGGGGGCGGGGCAACACCGGGGAAGTAACTCCATTGTTACTTTGAGTTCAGTCTTCAGTACCATAAAACAAAACGAACTGGAAAAAGGAAAGAAAACCTATTGCCATCTAGGCCTTGAGTACACCAGCACCGACCTGTGCTCTGCTCTGCAACCAACCATGTGCAGGCAGACACGAGCCCAGGCGAGGGCGAGGCCCACGGGGGTGACACTTACTTGGTGCTGTCCACGCCACACTTTGGGTCATAGGGAGGCAGGCTATTGGCCATCACAATTCCTAGTAACTGAATCCCTATGGAGTTATCTTTAGAATTGGGATCTCGACTGGAAAACTTTTCAAATATTAACCTGAAATGTAAGAACAAGAGAAAATAGATGGCTGTCCTTTGCAAATAGAAGCAGGAAGTGGAATTCAACGTTCTCTCAAGCTTATTTCAGTCATAGGTGCCAGGAACATGTTCTCTCCACAGCTGAGACTTGCAAACTTTCCCTGGCCCACGTCTGGTCACAGTAGCTTTGTGATAAGTAGTCCTGTATTTTTTACATTTTAAATACCTTCCCAAATCCTTTGTTAGTTGATAGCAAAAATTCTATCAATGCTAGGTCAGCTCTTCTCAGGCTACGTGAAAATGACTTTTAAAAGAATCCTTATAGGTCACTCCCGAGGCCATGCTTCGGCCATGCAGGGAAGAGCGGCACACCCCAACTGCCAGGAGTGGTGAGTCGTGCACCCCGACCATTTCCGGCATCAAACGGAAGACTGTGCTTTAGATCCTTGTGCCAACTCTGTTTCAAGTAATGTTCCTTATCCTATCATTTCATATCATTACACTTTGTTGCAACCACCATTTACAACATGCTTCGTTTTTATGTAAATTTCTAAACAACACTGTGCTGCAGAAATTAATCAATGTATACCTGTATGGGATGGAGAGACAATCCTTCCAGCACTCAACAAGGGTTTTTATAATTTCAAGGTTGTGTCGAAACACAGCTCTCTTGGGATGGAAGACGTGTTTCATTAGGAAATGAAGCAGTCGATTTGCTAACACTTCATCTTTAGGGACCCCCTGAAAAGGTACAGAAATTCTATGGTAATGAAGCATTCCACTGCAGCCCAGAAGTTTACTTTTTAAAGAAACCTGGCATTCTGCTGAGGAGCCTGGCTTCTAGTTAAACAGTATGTAATTCTGTAGGGCTGATCACTTATTTCCCTGGCATGCTGTGGGGACACTGACCATACACACAGACCACACACTGCCTGGCCACCGCACTCTCCACCGCAGCTGTGGGCTCTCGCCCTGGCCAGTGTGTACACTGCCCATCTGGGGCCCAGCCCAGAGCCTCTCTGTTTTCAGGTCCTTTCATCTGCAGGCTCTTCCAGGCTCTCTGCCAAGGCCTCCAATGGGGCAGGAAAAGCTCGCAAAGATCTGTTCCCTTTGTTGCTTGTACTTTTTTCATGTTACTAGCCCATAAATTATTTTATCACATAAAGACTAAGAAAACAGTAGGGCACGGTGGTGCGTGCCCGTAACACTGGCATTTGGGAGGCTTAGGCAGAAGGATCATGAATTTGAGGCCACCCTGGGATACAAAATGAGATCATCTCAAAAAACCAATGATCAAAATGCTTTATACACAGTGAACCTCTCCCCAGAAGACCAGGATGGAGCAAAGGGATAATGAAGGAAAATGATTAAAGCATGCCACGTGGGTTACAAATCAGCCACTGTGAAAGCCATTCATCTGTGCACTCAATGCACTAATGAAGGAAGAGGTGGGAAAAAGAGCTGAGGAATCAAGATTCGGCTTACTGTGAAATAAATGAGATGTGAGACTGCCTTAGGCAGACACAGACATATAAAGGAACACACACCTGTATGACGTTTAATGTGGACTATGCAAACGACGTCCTGCTGTGAAAACTTTGCACGCTGTAGAGCTCATGGTGTTACACAAAAGGCAAAACCACAGCACACATAAGTCTACTCGGGCAGATGGCACGCCTACTCGGGGCACAGTGGCACTCACGGGGCAGTCACATGGCAACTGCTATTGTCACAGATGATAGTCAACACTCCAAGAGTAAGGAAATGTTCAAAGCCAGACTCCAGTCACCACAGAAGTCTTCACAACAGTCAGCTCTCTATCATCTGGTTTATACATAATTTCTGTAAATCTGTTATCTAGTTTCCAAGCTCCTGACAAGTAGTGGCGACAAAGGTACACACCTGACAAGCAAGGCCAGAGAATGACCGAAAGCAGGTAAAAGCAAGCGCCGTAAGCCATCAGCAGAGGAGCAGCATGACTGCGTGACAATGGCCGCTGCGTCATTGAGAGACCTGTGAGTCCTCTGTCACACGCCATCTACGGTATCGGCAAAGGAATACTGAGCACCTCCTAAGGAATACGCCATACGTACCATGGGGGCAGCCACGCCTGTCCAGGAGAGAACAGTCGCCACGATCTCAACCACCATGTAGTGAATTCCTTCTCCTCCATTGTTTTCGGAGACCACCAGCTGCAGCAAGGGGCTAAGCCAGTGCTTCGCATAAGGACGAAAGCTCTAAAGCAGAATTTAAAAGCCAGAGTGGGAGAATCACCCTGAGTAACTAAAATATTAATATAGAAACATATTCTCTGTTAGCTAACATTTTATGACTTGTCCAAAATTAAAAATAGGGGCCCAGCAGGATGGCTCAGTGGTCTAAAGCTCCTGCTTAGGAAAGCTTAGGCGGCTGCAGGGACTGCGGTTCGATCCCCGGCACCACATGCTGCGCCAGCCCTGCCCTCGGGGCAGGCTGAGCCAGCCATGGAAATAAATAAACAAACAAAAGTTCTGAAACAAGAAAAAAAAAAAATTAAAATTAAAAAATATATATTAAAAAAAATTAAAAATAGATCCAGCCAGGCTACCAAGTGAGTTCAAGGCCAGCCTGAACTGCAGAGTAGGATCCCGTCTGCGAAAGATACACACACACACAAAGTATTCTATATAAACCATCTAGGGCTGGCAAGATAGCTCAGCGGTCTGAAGTGCCTGCTTAGGCAAACTTAGGCAACCGCAGAGACCGCGGTTCAATCCCCAGCACCACATGCTGTGCCAGCCCCACCCCAAGGGCAGACTGAGCCGGCCATAACATATATCTATAAACCATCTGTCCCACGTGAATAACATGTAGTTATATAGAAAATACTTTTTTACTTTATGCAAATGCATAAGAAATATGGAAAATAAGGCTACAAAAATGAGGTACGCACATGCACCTACATTCTTTCACCTCACTTTGTAGCCCAGGCTGGTCTCGCACCTGCAGGCCCTTCCTGCCTCAGCCTCCTGAGCACTGGAGGGTTACATGCTCTAGGACATGCCCAGCTGGACCTACTTTGAATTTAGGAAAAGTCATAAAATTTTAGTTGACAGAACGTATATTCCTGTATTGCTATTTTAGTTATTCAGAATGATTCTTCCATATTTGTCTTTTACACTTCATATGCTTAAGATCTCCAAGCTCTAAATGAGATGTACATACTAAATTCTACTGAATTACTTCAGGAATAACAATGCCACTTTGGTTTTTTTTTTTGCTTTTGTTTTTAGAGCAAGCTAGGAAGGCAAGACTAAATACAATAGTCCAATCTGTCTTTCTTCTAAACCTTTCTTTTTCACATGCATTTCCTCGGGGATTTCTGATCTACGCCTCTCACAGCCTACTCTGTGTGATCCCACATCTTTTTTTGATAATCTACCTGTAAGAACAAAAAATTAGCACCCTCGTGCAGGTCTTATTCATTCATTTGTTTTTATTTTTATTTTTTGTATTTTAGGAAAGGGTCTACAGGGTGTTCAGGGTCTCACTACTGGATTGGACTAGTAGTGATTCCCGTTTACAGCCTTCCAAGAGCTGGGACTGCAGGTGCACACCACCACCACACCCAGTCTCAATTGCTGTCAGGGTGCCCTGGGGGTGGAGCCAGCACTGCAGACCTGGGGATTGAACCCCGGCCCCTGCACCTGCTCGCAGGTGCTTTAGTCCACTGAGCTATTTGGTGGGCCCTTAAATGGTCTTATTTATAAATAGAATGTATGAACTTCTTTACTATGCTACTAAACTATAACAAATACTTAAAAGTTAAATATTGCAAATAAATGCAAATGTAAGTTCTCTTCTTCCATAAGACAAAGACTGTGTGGCGCCCTTCCTTCTGGGAGACACTGCCCTGCCACGGGCTTCAGGTGCACACGGCTCTGGGCTCCCACCCAGTGCAGAGCCCGAGGAGAAGCGTCGCACCCATGCCGACCACCAAGTGCAGCCAGCTTCCTTGTGACCCCGCCTGCCATGCTCAGCCCCTCCGAGATGACCCCAAAACATCTGGCTCCTTTTCAATAGCTACTGAGTTAGTACTAGGAGTACATGAACTAGAAATCTCCCTGCACCCCCAGTATCACGGAATGACCTGTGACTCCCAAAGGCCATGTCGTCTGTGAAGGTCTCAGAACACGACCTTATTTGGAGGCAGTTTCTGCAGCACTGAGGACTGAACACAGCACTCTTGTGCCTAGGCCAGCGCTTACTCTATCTGAGTTACATCCCATCCCTTTTTTTTTTTTAACTGTATTTAAGACAGAGTCTACAGGGTCTACTGGGTTTCACTACATAGATCAGACTCACAGTGATTGTCCTGTTTTCAGCCTCCCAAGTGCTGGGATTACAGGCAAGCGCTACTATGCCCAGTCTCAATTGCCATCTCATCACCCCCACAGGCGGGGCTGGCACAGCACACTGGGGCTCGAACCCTGGCTGTTGTGCTCTGCCTAAGCAGGAGCTTTAGTCTGCTGAGTTACCAAACCAGCCCTCCCTTTTTTTTTTTTTTTTTAGACACGGTCTCACTAAATAGCCTAGGCTGGCCTCAAACTTGCAGTCCTCCTGCCTCAGCCTCCACAGCAGTTGGAATCAGAGGTTTGTGCCACCATAACCAACCAGAGACAGGATTTATAGAGGTAAATAAATTAAATTAAGTGGGCTAGGGAGATAGTTCAGTGGTCTAAGCACCTGCCTAGCAAACATAAGGACGTAGGTTCAATTCCTGGTACCTTATGCTGTGCTGGCCAGAGAACTCCAGGTGAGCCACGCTGGCGCCCGGGAACCCCAGGCATGATGGTGCATGCCTGTAATCCCAGCATGCAAAGAGGAAGACAACATAAAAACTAGAATGCCACCCACATGCCCAAATTCCTGAGGTACAAAATGGGCGAAGCTGGGATCAGATACCCTCTAGCAGCGCTCTTAAGTGATTAATGATGAAGACACTTGGCCCTCAGACATCTGGAAACTAAAACCTCAGCAGTACCAACGGAAAGCCATCCCTGCCACAGCCCCGGAACCTCTCTGCTGACATCTGCAGAACTTCCTAGGAAGACTCTACTGGATGAAGCCTGTAGTGTCACCTCTGTACCTGGAGTGCTCCGGGGGCTCGCTGGTACTCAGCAAGGGAGCTAGCCTCACGGGAAGCCCTGGTGGCCTAGGCCAGCTCACAGACCTCTAGCCTACATCCCCCTAGCGCACGTGACTGGTAGAGAGGTATAGACACACTCACTCCCGGGGCGCATTCGTGCTCACACAGCTACTATACAGAGCGCAAACTCCTACCGCTCTTAACCACACTCAGCTGTAGGGCCCCGTCCAACCTCCAGTTAACTCCCCCTGACGCGTGCTATGTGTAAACTAATGCACTCAGCACCTAGCCTCTTTCCCTTGAGAATTAGACTTAGGCAGAAAATAATCAAGCTTGGAAACTAGAGATAAAAAATGCCAGCCCCAATCAGCCTGTCCTTGATTACCTGCCATTCTGTTGTTACTCGGTGGCAACTCTGTAAGGCAGGTTTGCTCTTTAGTTTTTAAGGCTAATTATTTTCTAGCTAGGTCTTATTTTCAGGAAAACACGGTACCTAGGAGAAAAATCAGCTTTTTTTTCAATATGGAGTTAACAGAAATATATATTCACCCATTTTTATGCTATGATATCAGAGAAGCATTAAGAAAGCCTTGGATCAACAGACAAATATATGTAAATAAGGTGTCACTTCAAATGAAGGCCAATATGCTACTGGGAGATCAGGAAAAGAAATGTGAAAGAACTTATGTCTTACAATCCCTCAGAAGAGTTGAAACTTGCTATGTGATAGCATGACAACAAAGTTCACCTGCTAGCAATTTATTTGTTTTGTGAAAATCAGTGAAATAAACATGACTTTGTAGAAACAAAAACAAAAGCCTTGGGGGCTGGGGAGATAGCTTTGTGGTACAAGTGCCTGCCTAGCAATTGCAAGGTGATGAGTTCAAACCCTGGTCCCACAAAAAAAGAAAGCCTCAACCTTTAAGAAGGTTGCCACATACACTTTATGCAAAGTTCACTTCTAACTCTATAGAGGTTAATGTACATGCTTAAGAAAAGAATGTTCAACAAGTAAATGCAGTTGGCTAACTGGCTGACACGACAAGATGTCATGCTCTTTCCCTTTAGAACTTATTTTACTTGGTATTTTTTTTAAAAGCAGATGCATAGAACTGTAATCAATTATTACAGAAATAATAATTTACCTCTTCTGTATTAACAATAAGCTTGGCTAAGAAGAGACGAATATTTAATGGTACTGATGGATTTCCTAGTTTGTCATGAAGAAACTTCATCCAAGGAGGAAGCTCTTTTGGCACTGAACTCTGAAATAAAACACAGAACTATCTTAAAAAGTGGAACAAAAGAAGCTTACTTTTTTTTTGAAGCTCACATTTTGATATAAGAAAACGAGAAAACGAAGATGAGGACCGCAAAAGCGTTTGACATGCAGACTCATGTCTTCAACATGAAAACTTAATTCACAGTAAGACATCAACACACAGACAACACAGCCGCGATGGAGAACAGCACCTCTTCTCCTCTGGGCGAGACCAGACTGCTCTGCATGTGCCTAATCAGCGCTGTCAGGGTGGCCATGCACTCGTGCTGATTGAGCTCATCCAGCTCTAACTCCAAGACATCATCTTGGACCTTAGGGTCATGACGCTCCTGTGAAGACAGAGCATCCAATGCTGCAGAGCATAGCTCTAAATATCAGGGAACATAGATGCTCAATAATCTGCATCTGCTTTCCCTAACTTGGACGTTCTTGCTTAGTAAACAACTAAGAAGTAAACAGGACCTGCAAGTTTCGCCTACATTTCCAAGATACCGACCCCCACCTACCCTCTGTCTAGTCACTGCCCTCGCACAGCGACTCCGGTCATGCTCCCCTCTGGTCATGCTCCCCTCTGCTCGGGCCCTGTGCGAGCAGTCACTCCCAAGGTCACACTTGGCAGAGCATCTCTGCCTTGACCCATGGCCTCCTGACTTCCTTCCTGGGCTGAGGAAGTGACTGCTGAGTAAGGAGGATGAAAGCTGAAGGCTAAGATCTCGGAAAATTCTCAGGATTAACCTTCCAGAGATGACTGAGAAAGAACTGACTTCCCATAGTTAGGGCAGAATACAGCTGTGACCCAGAGCGCCTTCTTTACAAATGCCAGCTATCATCCTTTAATATGGGAAAGGTGATCACCCGTCTCCGAAAATGACTGGCGGCAGATTTAGGGTCCTGGGAGTTGTACGAATAGCTCTGAACTCCAGTTGAGAAATCAAACTGACTCATTTCCTCACTGAGGCTACTGTCTGCCAAGTACGACAGGGAAGACATATAATAAGGACCATCTGAAATAGAGAAAGAAAATGTATGCATTTAATCAGGAAGAGACGAAAGTCTTTAAGCTCAAATCATTAAAATTAAACGGTACTTTTACCTGAGACTTCCATCAATCCTATGATTCTTAGCCTACTGGCAAATTAACAAACGAGCAGAAGAGCTCCTTTTGCTTAACAGTTACTCTACTGTTACAAAGACCATTAAACTGGATCCAATCTTAACAGAATTTCTTTGCATTTAAAACTTTCAATGACAAGAAGGGCATGGTGGCACATGCCTGTAATCCCAGCATTGGGAGGCTGAGGCAGGAGGATTGGTATGAGTTCGAGACTAGCCTAGGCTAAAAAAGTGAGCTCAAGGCCAGCCTGAACTGCATAGCAAGATCCTGTCTCAAAAAGACTAAATAAATAAATAAATAGATAGATAGATAGATAAATAAATAAATAAAGACAAAACTTTCGATGACATACATTTTGCCTGTAACAAAAACGTAGGAAAAAACGATTGCTGAAAAACTGTTAAGATGAAATATTTAGGGGTCCAGAAAACGGGTCCATGTTTTTCCCTCAAATCATGACATGGTGATGAAAGCTATCAAGAAAAGTTAAACAAGAAAAGTGAAGTTAGGAGAATGTCATTTTCAATAGGGAGGCCAGGGAGCGTCTGCCTCATAGGCTGATCTGAAACAAAATGCCCTGAGGCACGCTGATACTCAGACCTGGGCATTAGCAGGACAAAGGTGCAGATGCCCAGCGCCCAGAGGCGGTCCGGCAGGGGCTATGCTGCTGGGGCAACGTGGGCAGGACAGAGGGCAACAAGAGAGTGAGCAAGCAGGTCAGAGGCCAAGAGCGGCTCTGTTCTGAGGAAGGCAGAAATCCTGGGAAGTCTAGCAAAGAGCAACGGCAGGACCGCACGGGGCGGCCAACACAGGTCTACACTTAATCTACATGGTGAACATAACCTACATAAAAGCAAACAGCAAGGCAGTCGTACCCACCTGGCCACTTAGAGACCTTTTTATGTAGTTATATTTAATTACATTTCTTTCAAAATATAATTCCAGGGCTGGCCAAATAGCTCAGCAGATTAAAGTCCTGCAAGCAGGCGTAGGGGCTGGGGGTTTGATCCCTGAGCCTGCCTCGCTAGCCCTACCTCTGGGTCCCATGAGATGGCAATTGAGGCTGGGCATGGTGGCATGCCCGGAATCCCAGCTCTCGGGAGGCTGGAAACAGGTGGATCACCGTGAGTCTGATCTAGTAGTGAGACCCTGAACAGCCTGTAGATCCTTCCCTAAAATACAGGCACATTATTTATTTATTTTTTATTTATTAGTATAGCCTTTTCACCAAATAGGTTGTTGTTTTTTTTGGAGAGAGTCTCGCTATGTAGTTCAGGCTGGCCTTGAGCTCACTTTTATATCCCAGGCTGGTCTCAAACTTGTACAGATCCTTCTGTCTCAGCCTTCCAAGTAATGGGATTATAGGCATGTGTCACCATGCCTGGCTCCTTCTTTAAAATACACAAAATTAAAAGCGGGGCATGGTGGCACATGCCTGTAATCCCAGCACTTGGGAGGCTGAGGCAGGAGGATCGGTGCGAGTTCGAGACCAGCCTGGGCTACAAAAGTGAGCTCAAGGCCAGCCTCAACTGCATAGCGAGACCCTGTCTCAAAAAGACAAATAAATAAATAAATAAATACATAAATACATAAATACATAAATAAATAAAAATAATAATAATAATTCCAGTTGCCAGTATAAAAACTTTTAAAAACTGAATTCTAATGTTTTGGAATATTTTGAAATATTTTCTATTTACATAAACAAATACAAACTATTAAAACTTTCTAGCCGGGTGTGGTGGCGCACCCCTATAATCCCAACACTTGGGAGGCTGAGGCAGGAGGATCAGTGTGAGTTTGAGACCATCGTGGGATACAAAAGTGAGTTCAAGGCCAGCGTGAACTGCATAGTGAGACCCTATCTCAAAAAGACAAAAAAAAGAAAAAAAAAAAAAAACTTTCTAGGGAGTCTAAGTGCCTGCCTGACAAGTGCAAGGTCCTGAGTTCCATCCCCAGTACTGCAAGAATA
Source organism: Myocastor coypus (assembly GCA_004027025.1). NCBI lineage: Eukaryota > Metazoa > Chordata > Mammalia > Rodentia > Myocastoridae > Myocastor > Myocastor coypus. Next base: position 22,658 of record PVJA010016828.1, read on the forward strand.
AAATAAAAATAAATTTATTTGGTACAGCATCTCACTATGTAGTTTGAATTCATAGTAATCTTCCTGTCTCAGCCTCCCCAATGCAGGGATTACAGGCTTGTGCCACCATGCCCAGTTTTGGTGACATGCTTGACCGTGGGGCTAGCATGACATGCAGTACTAGGGATTGAACCTGGGCCTCTGTGCTTGCCAGGCAGTTGCCTAGACCACCAAGCCATCTCCCTGGCCCCTAAAGAAATTTAAAACATGAAATAAAATACAAACTCTAACCATTCTGAAAAGATCCTACCTGAATCCTCATTGGCTGCCGCTCTGGCTCCTTTCCTAATTTCAATGTACTTCTTTCTTCTTTCCATAGGAACCTGTTAGACAAAGGAAATACAACATTTAAAATATAGTCAAATCATGCTCACCCCTTTTATTTTAATAACAACCAGGCAAAACCAAATTACTAATGTTTACAAACACTTGCATCAAATTTTAAAGAAATCAGAAGTATCTATTATGTATGTATACCACATAAAGTAACAGTAAGTACAACTCTGAAGCTACATTACGTACTTGTGTGTCCCTCCTGAAAAGCTTTTCTCGTACTGGCATTCTTTCCTTCATAAGTCAAGAGAAGGAAAATTCCAGTTCTAATGAGTTTCCTTGTGGCTGCTTGAGAGTATCACGAAGCTGCTAGGGTTCATAGCTGCCGGATGTACAGAACAGCACGAGTCTGCCCAGTTTTATAGTGGAAAGTAGTTTTGAACGCTTAACATGCTCAGTACAGTACCTGTTTCTCTCCAAGAACACTTGGTATTTTAATTTACACACAAAATTGAGGGGCTGGAAAGATAGCTCAGAGAATAAGCACTTGCCTGGCAAATGCAAGGTCCTGAGTTCAATCCCTGGCACCGCAAAAGAAAAAAAAAAAAAAAATTGAAATTTTCACTCACCTCAACTTCCACGGGAAATGTATAGCAGCGATTCAGGTCTATCAGATTTTCAAAAATAAACAAGCTCTACAAATCAAAAAATAAAAGCAAACACTGAAAACATCTGAATGGCAGATATGGTTTTATTTGTTTGCTTTTGTGTTGTCCTGTTTTGTTTCATGGTACCAAGGGCTGAATCCAAAGCTTTCACACCAAGCTATATCTTAGATGTCTTATTTTTAAGAGCAGGTCATAGTAAGTCACTAAATTGCCCAGACTGGGCTTTTAATCCTCCTTCCTCAGTCTTCTAAGAGTTCTGATATTATAGGGACATGAGATTGTTACTATTTTTTTTTTAGTTTTATTCCTTGGCTATTGGGTCTCACTATGCAGTTTGGACTCATAGTAATCTTATTTCAGCATCCCCAGAGCTGGGATTACAGGTGAGCGCCACCATGCCCAGTTTCAGGGCGGCACAGTGTCCAGGGTTCTGAGGCCAGCACAGCATGTGGTACTGGTGATGGAACTAGGGACCTTGCACTTGCCAGGTATGTGCTTAGACCTCTAAGCTATTGCCCCAGCCCGAGATCCTTGCTATTGATGCTAATTATGGAATTAATTCTATTCAATAATTTTTTTTAAATGAATTTAGGACAGGGTCTACAGGGTCTCCACAGTCTCACTACATACACTGGACTCACAGTGATTCTGTTTTCAGCCTCGCAAGAGCTAGGATTATAGGCATGTGCCTCCACACCCAGTCTCAGTTGCCATCTGAGCACACCTCAGGGGTGGGGCCAGCAGGGGATTGAACCCCAACTGCTACACTCTGTCAAAGCAGGTTCTTTATTCTGCTGAGCTATCTGTCTGGCCTTTTATGCAATAATTTATATACAAGAATGTTGGCTTTAAAATATAACTGCGTGGAGCCCGGCATGGTGGCGCACACCTGTAATCCCAGCACTTGGGAGGCTGAGGCAGGAGGATCAGTGCGAGTTCAAGACCAGCCTGGGGTACAAAAGTGAGCTCAAGGCCAGCCTGAGCTGCATAACAAGACCCTGTCTCAAAAAGACCGAAATAAATAAATAAAATATAACTGTTTGGAGCCAGGCATGGTGGCACACACCTGTAATCCCAGCACTTGGGAGGCTGAGACAAGAGGATTGGTGTGAGTTCGAGACCAGCCTGGGCTACAAAAGTGAGGCCAGGGCCAGCCTGAATTGCACTGCAAGACTCTATCTCAAAAAGACAAATAATAATAATAATAATAATAATAATAATTATTATTATTATTATTATATATTAACTATGTGGAACTAAAAAAAATCTAATATTTTAGGAAGTACAAGTTATATAAGTTCAATTGATAAGAGTCTAAATTTTGATATCCTACAACAGCAGCAGTAGTAAGCACCTGTGGAGAGACCCACCTTTTCTGGTTTTTCACTAAACAGGAAACCATGGTAAAACTTCACTTCGGTGAAGACACAGCGGATAACAGAGATGGCACAGTTGTACGCAGCACAATGATAGAGTCTCCTCCTCTCCAGGAACTGACTCTCTCCTGCCATGTTCTCTGTGAATGCGTCATGGCACAGCCTGGAGGACGGACCAAGACTACAAATTAATGTGATGTATTTGACATAGAATCAAGGCTTCAGCCAGGTACAGTGGCACACATCGGAACACTGGCGCTCTGGGAGGCACAGGCAAGTTCAAGGCCAGCCTGGACAATTTAGCAAGACCGTAGCTCATAATTTAAAAAAGCTGGAAATATAGTTTGGTGTGAAGACTCTGGGTACAATCCTCAGGTCTGAAAAAGACAAAAAATTGATGCCTGAACTCAGCAAGGCAGGCTCCAGGATCTATCCAGCTTGACCTCCCACGTGTGGGCGTTGCACCTGGCATAGCACAGGGCCCGGGGTATGAGTCTGTCACCATCTTACAGGGCAGACACGAATGTGGGCCTCACCACACAGTGTTAAGCACAGCGACAAGTACAAGCAAAGTACAAGTAAAGAAAGGAAGCAGGAAGGACAGAGCAGCCTAGTATAAGGCGCTGTCAAAAGAGATTTCAGGGAAAAGTGGCAGAGCTGAGCTGTCCCACCGTCTTTAAAAGACAGGTCTCCCTGTTTTCTGGTCTGGCCTTGAACTCTGGGCTCAAATGATTCTCCTGCTTCAGCCTCCCAGCTTGAACAGGTTTGACATAATGAGTTTCCCAGAATAGATAGGGGCACAGGCACTACGAGCAGGGAAGAACCTCATTCTGAACAAAGGAAGGACAGAATGGCGTGCTGGGAAGCGCAGGGAGCAGCCTGCAAGGCTCCTGGCGGAGCTCGCCCAGCGCACGCGCATGCAGGGCGAGGGCGTCAACCTGCAGGGCAGTTCTACGCTGCACTCAGGAGCCAACTGCTTCAACAAGCTTTCTTGGAGCACAGCCCCGTCACTCACTGACAGCTGGGGCTTACTCACAGTACAGTGCTGCAGGTGTGCGGATTATATGGCCCACTGACCAAAAAAATTTGGCCTTTACAGAAGAAGTTTTCCCGCCCTTGAAGTCCAGGTGTTACCAAAGGGCCCCAGGTGAGAAAATCCAGAGGATCTGACTGGGATTCCAACTGCATCATCACTCTGGGAGCACAAGGGATATGAAAAAGACTTGTCTAGGAGCAGAGAAACGAATTGTAGAGGGCAAAACAGCTCAGTGGTCTAAAGTGCTTGCTTAGGTAAGCTTAGGGAGGTGCAGGGGACCGGTTCCCAGACACCAGATACTGCACCAGCCCCGCCCCCAGGGAGGGCTGAGCTGGCAATAGAAAAGAATTCTAGAGCACATGGGCACGATGGCTCACAAAGAAGTGCAGAGGCCACCACAGGAAGGGGAACAGAAACTGGTGGCAGGGACTCTGACAGAATAAAATCTGGCAAATTAGCAAATGACAGGGTGCTGGCAGAGGCCAGAGAAAGGCGGAAGGAGGCAGGATGAGCCTTGATCCCCAAGGCCCTTGGGCGCTAGGCAGAGAGAGAAGGGGACACCATTCCCTGAAGCAGGGAACACTAGGGATTAGGGTAACAGGGTGGTGACGCATTTGGAGACGAAGTGCACAGCGAAGGCTGACTTGGAAGAACTCCATCGAAGTCTTGTTTTAGAGAACATGTGACTAATCTGTGCTTTACAAAATGCCTGTTAAAAACACCACTTTTAAAAAGTTTTTTTTATCCACTTTTAAAATTGGAAAAATAGAATTGCTGTTGGTACAAACATATCAAGCTATCTGGGGAGAGGGGATAGTGGCAAAGAACAGTGAAAGAAAAGTTTAAAGCCAGGCGTGGTGGTGCACACTTGTAATCCTAGCATTCGGGAGGCTGGGACAGCAGGATCTTTGCGAGTTCCAGACCAGCCTGGGCTCCAAAGTGAGCTCAAGGCCAGCCTGACTTGCGTAGCTGCTGGAGGCCAGATTTAACAAGGACTATTTGATAAGAAAGTAAAATGTGGCGACAGGCACAGCTTCCATGACCCGCAGTTCAGGCCAAGGGCCCAACCGCAGACTCTGGCTCTGGGAACGTGCAGTCTTCTGTTTATCAGCTTGGCCCTGGCAATCTACTCTGCGCCCTAAAACAAGGAAGGCTTACAGTTAACTGAGATGAATGTTGGCCACACCATCAAGACTTTCTGTATATAAGCTAGATCACCATCCAGACCTCCTGACCCCAGATTTCCTTCTCTTCATTCTGTCCTCCCTCTATCCTGATCCCATGCGAAGGTGGACCTCCACATGTAGCCAGACCCTGCCTCAAAAAAGTTTTATTCTTCACAAAAGTTGAATATGAGATAAAATGTCTTTGTCCAGTAACATACTAAAGTACATCTAAGAAATCTGTTTATGAGAAAATAAAAAACATAAAGGTTCAGTATTTAAGTAAATCGTATGTGCACATTATACAAATGTAAGAGTACAGGCACTAAAACTATTAACAAATTAAATTAAGTATAATGAAGTAAAATCCTAAGGGCTGGCAAAATAGCTCATCAGTCTAAAGTGCCTGCTTAGGCAAGCTTAGGCAATTGCAGGAACTGCAGTCCCATCCCTGGCACCACATGCTATGCCAGTCCCACCCCTGCAGCAGGCTGAGCTGGCCACAGCATGCATGCATACATACATGCATACACGCATACATACATGCACACATACATACAGTTTTTTAAAAAAATTCTTACTTAACAAGTGTCTTTGTAAGTTCATTTCCTTCTGTAACACAGGAGCCATGGAAAACTTGGTTAACTCTAGACTCCTTAGAGTGGACATCGTCTTTTGGAAGACGCGAATACATCACTTCCAGAATCTTGTAATACCCCATCTTCTTGGTGATTTGAGTTTCAAAGGTAGATTCATTTAGCTTGGGAAAGGCAATAAATAGTTATCATTAGTCTTAATAAACATGGAAAGTATCTTGTTCTTCAGTATATCACATTTTGATTCCAGGTGCCAAGAAAATCAAATTTAACATTTAGTGGTCTTTAGATAAGAAATAATCTTTAAAAAGAAGCTAAAAAACTCAAAGGGAAGAGTTCCCTGCTGCCTAGGGCTTCCAACATGGATATGTCATAAATACAGGGGTGAAGCAAAAAATAACATGATGGGAAAGTAGAGGGGAAGGGAAAAGAATTGAGATATGTCATGTATACGTACCAATTCCCCACAGTGAATCATTATGTACCGTAAATGTATTAAAAACAAATTAAAATAAAAAAAAACACATCCAATTTGTGAGCCATAAGTAGGCAACATTTGCACAAAGTCTTACAGAAGACTTTCATAGGAACAGCATGTGAAAATCAAGAGTGAAAATACAAGTTTTCACCTCTTCTGAACATTATGTGAACACTGTACCATTTGGATATTTTTAAAAACTGTATTTACTTATTTATTTATGTTATGGCCAGCTCAGTCTGCCTTGGGAGGTGGGGCTGGCGCAGCATGTGGTGCTGGGGATCAAACTGCGGTCCCTGTGGTTGCCTGAGCTTGCCTAAGCAGGCGCTTTAGACTGCTGAGCTAGCTCACTGCCGACCCCCCCATTTGGATATTTATGATATCTCTCAATAGGATTCCCTGGGCAGTAGAATGATACCCTCACCCCAACCCACACAAGAGATCTAAAAGATGCATTAATCGTTAGACCAGTGGTTCTCAACCTTTCTAATGCTGTGCCCCCGCAATACAGTTCCTCATGTTGTGGTGACCCCAAAACAAAAAATAAGTTTGGTGGTTACTTCAAAACTGTAATTTTGCTATAGTTATGATTCGGAATGTAAATACCTGATATGCATTATGCATTCTCATTGCTATAAATCAAACATAATTTAAACTTAGTGGTTAATCACAAAAACAATATTTAATTATATGTTGAGAAATACTTGTTATTAATTCCAATAAATAACATTTCACCATGGCATAGCATGGGTTTAAAAGGCCATTGGAAATATGCATTTTCCGATGGCTTTAGGCGACCCCTGTGTTTTGGCTGTTCGATCCCCGCCTGGGTTGCAACCCACAGGTTGAGAACCGCTGCTTTAGACCCAGTGAATGTGACCTCCTCAAACAGTGAAAGGGGACTTTGAAGATGTAAGTTAAAGACCGTAAGCTAGGGAGGTTTCTGATTACTCAGGTATAGGCTCTAAAGGAAATCATATGTAACCTTAGATAAAGGGAGATTAGATAAAAGGAAAAAGAGTGTGACGGTCTCGGTACAATCCAGGAATGCCACAGCCACTTGAGGCTGTTTTGCAAGAGACAAGGAGGATGGTCCCATAACACTATGATTTGGGCTCAGAACAAGTGATGATAGGTTTCTGGCTCCCAGGGCTGTGAGAAAAGAAACATGTTGTTCTAAGTCATCAGGTGAGCGGTGAAGTATTACAGTGGCCATGGAAACTAGTGCAGGTCCACGGAGCCACGGATTGCTACCAAATGCAGAGGAAAGGTCTCTGAGCAAGAGCTCCCCTCCCTAACTGAGCACACAGCAGATTCTAACGACACTGGTCATGGAGATTTGTTGATTCCTGTTAACAGAGAGTCTAACATATGCACGATACCTTTGTGAATCTGGACTTCAACATATCAATGGCATCCACTACTATGTTGCTGAAGAATTCTCTTAGAGCTTCCAGGCTGCAGTGCCACAGCAGGGTGAGGAGACAGCGATCTGTAAATGCTTGGCGAGTCATATTTGACAGCAGCTCATTCCTCCTGAACATTCTGTACACACTGTCCAGCAGGCCTGACTGCGTGACACATGAACTCCTAAGAAAAAGAGATAAAATTATATGTCGAGCTTGGTGGTACACCTGTAATCCCAACACTCTGGGTGGTTGAAGAGGGAGGGCTGCAAGCCTGGGCAACTGAGTGACTTCGTAAGACCTTGCCTTAACGTAAGAAATAAGAAAGCTAAGGACGTAGCTCAGTATAAAAGCCAGGGTTCATATGCACATACATACAGAATGAGTTACACTTACACAGAAAGTGTCATGAGTATTCATGCTGTGAATAACTTAAGTATCTCTCACATAAAAAGCAGCATAAACTCCTATTATTATGAAATACAAAATAGCTTCAAAGATGAGATAAATGAAATCTATCCAGACAAAAATCATTTCCACACAAATTGGATTGTTTTGTTCACCCCCAGAAATCTTCAAAACCAATTTAGGCATTAGGAAGAAAATCTTTTCATTTGCTCTCGAATGTGTTCTCACTTAAGAACACTGGAAAGGCTCTGGAAGAGCCTGAGGCCTACAGAGGCTCACATTTTTTTTCTCTCTCTCTCTTCTGTATTTAGGACAGTGTCTACTGGGTCTGTAGGGTCTCACTACGGACATTGGACTTGTAGTGATTCTATTTTTAGCCTGTGCCACCATGCCCAGTCTCAATCACCTTCTGAGCACACCCCGAGGATGGGGATGGTGTGGCAGGCCTGGAATTGAACCCCTCAGCCACTGTGCTCTGCCTAAGCAGGTGCTTTCATCTGCTGAGTTATCTGGCTCGCCCTCAGATGATCACATTCCGAGGAGCTGACGCTCACAAGTTAATACTTAACATTCCAGTTTATTTGTACTAATCAACCACCATGCTTATTTCCTAAGCAGAGATATAGCCTTTCTTTTGATCCTTCCTCACCAGAAAAATAAAATATTTAAATAATCAGCATTAAAATTTTGTCCATACATTGACATGGTAAGAATGTTGCTGGAGTCACGTGTGAGGCTGAGTTCAAGACCAGCTTGGGCTAAAAGTGAGCTCAAGGCAATCCTGAACTGCTTAGTGAGACCCTCTCTCAAAAAGACAAAAACAAACAAACAAACAAAAAACAGCTGGATATAGCAGCACACACCTGTAATCTCAGCACTCAAAAGGCTGCTGCAAGATTCCAACTTGAAGACCAACCAAGATATGAAGCAAGTTCAAGGCCAGCCTAGAGCACACAGTAAGCCTTTGTTTTTTAAAGAGAATAAGAAAAAAAATTTTATGAAAGAAAACACAACAGGGGCTGGGGAGATAGCTCCGAGGCACAAGTGCCTGCTGGGCAAGTGCAAGGTCGTGAATTTGAACCCCGGTCCCCCAAACAAAAAAAAAAAAAAGAAAGAAAACACAACAAAAGAATAGAGTTACATTTCCTTACCTATTAAAAGGGGGTTAGTGTTGCAATGTTACGTGTTGGTGATGAAAGGAACAACGAGAAGACCCGATGAAGGTAGCTCAGAGGACTCACTGAGACTTGTCCCACAGTGAGCCACGAACCCCTGAAGCAAGTCAGCTTTATTTAGGATAGTCAGAGTGACCTCGTGCATAATCACTTCAGCAAAGGAGGAACATGTGCTCAGTCATGAACGAGACCATGATCTCATTAAAGTAAAGGAGGACCATATGCTTAGTCACAAACGTGACCATGATCTCCATCAACTTCCATCTCTTCCCTATCATAGGGTTCACTCAGGGATCAACCAATAGCGTTCCAAGCAAGGGAGAAAGTACCACAGAGCCCACAGGTGAAGCTGCCATCCATCTAGAGTCCCAGCTTTCCAGGATTCCCCTATCCCAGCTTTCTGGGATTTTCAGTAACAGACCACAGCTGTCCCTGGGCCCTGTTTATTACACTCCATTTCTTGAAATGCTAGTCAGATTACAGGTTAGAATAAAATAGTCATTAAAACTCTTGCTCTGGGCCAGCCAAATAGCTCAGTGGCTTAAAGTGCCATGCAGGCCCCACCCCTGGGGGGCACACTGATATGGCAACTGAGACTGGGCATGGTGTCCTGCACCTGTAAGCCCAGCTCTTTGGGAGGCTGAATACAGGCGGATCACTAAGAGTCTGATCTACACAGTGAGACCCTGACCCTTACTAAAATAAAAAACAAACAAAACACTCTAATGCTCTGAACCTAACCAGGATAAAATAGGGTATACGAAGGATACTGGAGTAAGTTTTAAGTTTGTAAGCCACTACCATACACCACACGGACTTTTCAATGTTCACAACTAGAAAACATCCTTAAATTTGTACTGAACCAGAAATGTTTTACTATTAATGAGTATCTTTCATTACTAAATACTGAAAAAAATGGAAATTGTTTCTGTGGAGCCTCATCCTAGCAATGCAAGCTTCACAGCAGGCGGACATTACTTGGCTCACATTTCAAGCACCATGGAAAGAGGAGCCATGCTGGTGTTACGAGTACATTCTTAAAAAAAAAAAAAAAAAGAGTACATTCTTGTCCTAGCGCTACTCAAGTCAAGACTTACCTTGGATCACATTTAATAAAAAAGCAAAGTGCATACAGAGATTACAACAATTTTAAATCCAAAAAAAAAGTGGTCCTACAGTGTGGTTCCAAGAATAAACTCACAAGTCTATGACAAAGAGGGGCTCCAATGAACTGTTAGACAGTTATACTGAAAGTTGAGTTCCTGTTAATCCTCACATGGTGCTTGCTACAGTTTAACATTTCTGCTAAATGCGTGTAATGAATTACTTGTTATACAAGCGTAGCAGCTGCTCTTTACCATTTACTGTGGAGGATATTAGCTGTCCATCTTCTTCAACTTCTGCTCTTCCTTGACCATTCTCCACAGTTCTCTTTGTGGTGCTTTTTCTACCATTAACGATCTTAGTAGAAGATGATGTAGACGTGCAGTTACCCACCCACTGCCACCAAAGGATGTGGATGAAAACGAAGTGAGGCTTCCATGACCTGGGGATCCAAATGAAGTAAATCCTGTATCAAATGAAGAAAAGCCACTTCCAAAGAATGGAAATCCACTGAAGGTAGAGAAAAAAAGAGCCTGTACCACAGCCTCTGCTTCCTCAGGGACCCCTTTGGTTCCCAAAATGTCTTCATGAGTCTTCATTACCAAAGAAGTCGAATGAAAATGGGTCCCTGCCACCAAAAAATTCCCTAAAGACATCTTCTGGGCTCTGGAATGTGAACCAAACTCAAAAGGACTGCCAAAGTGACGTCCACCTCCTCCACCACCGTTTAATCCTGCTTTGCCATATTTGTCATAGATGTCCCGTTTCTTATCATCTGACAACACCTCATACGCCTCAGCCACTTGTTTGAATTTTTGCTCAGCTTCTTCTTTATTAAGATTTTTAGCTGGGCATGGTGGCTCATGCCTGTAATCCCAGCACTCGGGAGGCTGAGGCAGGAGGATTGGTGCGAGTTCGAGACCAGCCTGGGCTACATGAGCTCAAGGCCAGCCTCAACTGCATAGCGAGACCCTGTCTCAAAAAGACAAAAAAAAAAAAAAAAAAAAAGATTTTTATCTGGGCACCACCATAGTGCCAGTTTCTGGTATGCTTTCTTTTTATTATTATTATTTTTTAATTATTATTTTTTGTGTGTGTGTGTGTGTGGAACCAAGAGAGGAACTCAGGACCTTGTACTTGCCAAGCAGGCACTTGTGCCCCTGACCTATCTCCCTGGCCCTGGTATACTTACTTGATGTCCTCAGGGGAGGCATACCTCTGCACACCTAGAACTTCATAATAATCCACCATGTTTGAGCAGTGTTGGGACAAGTCCAAGGATGCACATGACAAATAGCAAAAAGGAGAAGGTGGGTGTCTGGTCTCCTTGTGGCTCTGGGATGGTATGCTGGTGGTGACTGTGATGGTTCCTCATGCTTTCTTTTCATTTCTTTTGTGGCTTTTTTTTTTTTTTTTTTTTTTTTTTTTTTTTTTTTTTTTTTTTTTTTTTTTTTTTTTTTTTTTTTTTTTTTTTTTTTTTTTTTTTTTTTTTTTTTTTTTTTTTTGAGACAGGGTCTTGCTGTGCAGTTCAGGCTGGCCTTGGGCTCACTTTTGTGGCCCAGGCTGGTCTCAAATTCGCACTGATCCTCCTGCCTCAGCCTCCCAACTGCTGGGATTACAGGCATGTGCCACCACACCTGGCATGCAAGGATACTTCCACACAATGAAGATCTCCACATTTGCTTAAATAAGAAGGAAAAGGAAAAGTATCATATTTTCCTGCATTTGCTGAAATGAAAACTGGCTCTGGTCCTTTATTCTCTCAGTAATGGTGTCTGACAATAATTGCTTTCCAGGTGTTAAGACAGGGTGGCGCCCCTACAATAAATCTCAGCTGGTTATGACACACAATCTTGTTCCCAGGTTGCAGTTGGCTGGCTAGCACAGTGTGGGCACTTCTGTGTCTGTATCCAGGAGGAGCACTGAGCTGCAGCTTTCTCGTGATGAAGCTTTTTTCTGGCTTTGGCATCACAGGAATTGAGAAGAATCCTTCTTAGACTTCCTAAAATCCATATGAAGTACTGATACTTTTTCCTTAAATATTTGATAAAATTCACTACTAAAGTATCTTGGTCTGGGCTTTCCTCTGTGGTATGGGAAGACTTTTAATGATTAAGGATGTTCAGACTTTAAAATTTCATGTTGAGTCAGTTTTATTGACTTTGTAGGAATTTGTCTTTCACTTAACTCACAAAACTTCTGATGTAAGGCTGCTTGTAATGTTCTCTTGTTAGTCTTTATAACTTCTGAGAAATCAGTAAAAATGGTACTTTCATTCATGGTTTTCATAAAATATTTTCCCTTTATTTTTGATCTAATGATTTGTCCATTTTTCAAAAACTAACTTCTAATTTAATTCATTTTCTTACCATTATCCTGCTATAATTTACGTCTTCATTCTAATCTTTATTTTCCCCTTCTTTCAACTTATTTTTGGTTTAGTTCTCAGATTATTAGCTCAGATTATTTGTTTTTTTGTTTGAATTTTTATTATTGCTGGGGGTGTTTATTTGTTTTGGAGATAGAGTCCAAACTGTCCTTGAACTCATTACATACCCTCACTAGCCAAGTCCCCAAATTTTCTTCTGATGTTGATTTCTAATTAAGTGTTACTGCAGTTAGAGAACATAATTTGTCCGGTTTCAATCTTAAGCTCATTTTTAACTTTTTTATTAGTACATGTTTATAATATATAAGCTTACGCGTGTCACGGGGAGCTGGCCCATGTACACAGCACATCTTCATCCTTTTTACTTCCCGTTTCCCCCTCCTTTTTAAATGCTCTAAGCCTTGGTTTGTGGCCCAGCGCCTTCCATGGCTTCCTGATCTCCGTGCTTTCTGCACACCACAACTACAGCAGCTAGTCCTATGCCGTCGTGGTTTGGGGATTTCACAAGGGGAACAATGTAATGCAGGACACATTTTATAATATTTGTTATAAGGAATCACCCAAGAATCATACACAATGAGTGCAGGAAATCTATCCACACACTAAATACTAAAGATTCCAGCTGAGGACCTGTATCCTAAGATCCTGTGGGAGTCCAGATGAAAACCTAGAGCTCATAACAACACCTCCTGGGAGTCCCACTGGCGGTGTAGGGCCCACAACAAGGTCTCATACAGGCCTGCTTCACAGATCTGTGCTGGAAAGGCCCAAGGGTTAGTGGTGGAAGCTAGGGAGCCTATGCCAGTAGATGGAAGATCTGTGCCAGCAGGCTGAGGGATCTGGATGGGAGCCAGGAGGCAACGCTCAAGGTAAGCACCGCAGCTCCCTCAAAGGTACTATAGCCATTCTTAGCAACAGCGAGGTTCTGAGCTCCTCCAGCAATGAGGAAATCAGAGTTCCCATCAGGAAAGCCATCGTGACAAGCTTCCTTCACGAGGCTGAGCAGTGCGCCATCGGCCCCTCCAGAGCCAGGATCTGATGCTCAAGATGAGAACCAAAACTTTTCTAGAGTCAGTCGGGAAAGCCAGCATGACAAGGTCCTCCAGCAGAACAGCCAAGAGAACTAGCAGCTTCCAACAGCTCCCACAGCTTCTCCAAACAGCATCCCTCACAGTGCCCAACAGCTTCTCCTGCTCTGCCCTCCTGCTGCTGGCACCCTCCCGCAGATGGCCCTTCCACACCCAGCACCACGCTAGTTTAATTCAACTGGGTGTAGTAAGTTGACCACCAGTTAGAAATCCATTATATATGCCATACTGCTCTGCCTTGCAGCCACCAGATTATGGACTGAAACCTCTGTAAACTGAGAACCCAAATAAACTCTCCTTTTAATTGTGGGTACTGGGTATTGTGTCACTGATGTGGAAAGTGATGAAGAAACTGTCTGGAAGAATGTTCCATGTGTGCTAAAAGTCAATGTGTCAGCCAGGAACGGTGGCACATGCCTGTAATGCCAGCACTAGAGAGGCTGAGGCAGGGTGGCTGTCACAAATCTGAAGCCATCTGGGTTACATAGGGACTTCAAATATGGCCTGGCCTACATGGGGAAACCTTACCTCAAAAAATTAGAAAACAAAAACAAAAGGAGACAAAATGAATATTTTTTTCTATTACACAGAACATTGTATAGTCAATTACTATCCGGGATTTTGGAAAGCATCAGAGGGAAGGAATAACATACTAACTCATGCTACATCCTGGCAGAGTCTTAACACAGCAAGTATTTCTGAAGAACCATGTGTAAGTGGCCACACAATTCCATTCATATGAATAGTTTAGAAAAGGCAAGTTTATGACGGAAAGGTACACTAAACTTTTTTTAAATTTATTTATGTGCTTGGTCCAGGGTCTCACTATGAAGCTCAGACTCGTAGTGATCCTCCTGTTTTCAGCCTCCCCAGTGCTGGGACTCTAGGCATGTGCCATCACGCCTGGACCAGTAGCTAGCTCAGAGTGTCCTGGGGCTGGCATGGAATGTGGATTGAGGAAATGAACCCTGGTCCCTGGGCCTGCCAAAGCAGGCACTTAGTCTGCTGAGCTACCTTGCCAGCTCTAAATGTTTTTTAAAAGTAGATTAGTAGTTGCTAGGGCTGACTGTGAGAGTGGGAGTCAACTGTATAAGGTGGTGCAGATCCTACTAAAGCATAAAAATATCCAATGGTAATGGCAGTATCACTTTTTTGTGTGTGTAGAACCAGGGATTGAACTCAGGCCCTTGTGCTTGCCAGGCAAGCGTTTATTCTACTATACTATCTCCCCGGCCCCTGTAGTACTACTGTTAAAATTTTCAAAATAAGCATTCAATTGTATACTTAAATTGGTTAATTCTGTGGTATATAAAATAACTCTAAGTATGGTTATAAATTCAATATAACTAAATAACAACCTATAACGTTCTTTGAACATTTACAATTAGAAGTAGCTATGCCAGTGAACTCTTACTTTAAAAATTAATAATCAAGTATATCTCATCTTTTCTACCACATTTTTCTAAAACAGTGAAGTAAATAAATAAATAAATAAATAAAAATAAAACAGTGAAGTATACTTTAGGTAACAAAACTGTCCTAATTATGAGCACGGTATCTTCATTAGAGAGTAACTATAACTGTTGAAATTAAAATGGACAAAAGAATCAGAAAAATGGCTATTTCCAACTCCTAATAAAATATTAATCAATTCAGGTCAACTAATATAAATATATGCTAAACTCGTCAGGAAAATGCTCTATAAAGAATGTGGCTCCCCAACTGTAGCATCTAAAAGCCAGCCAACCAAGCAACAGGTGTCCCCCAATGCTTGAAGATGAAATAAAGGACATTAATTAGTAATCAATCTTGCCAAAGTGTGACCCTGAATCAGACTGAACTCCATGAGTTAACTCTCCACAACAAGAAACAAGGACTGGAGGAACAAGTTAAATAAAAGGATCAGAAAAGACGCATTGTCTAAAGTAAAGACACTGTACAGAGCATGTGACTAGGCTTTCTCCGTAAAATAGGACTGTTCTGGAAGTCAGACTTGGGAGACGTGACCATGAAGTGAACGGGAGTGGCTCAAAATTCAAATACCCAAGAGCATAAGACCTTTTGAGATGGTAAATCAGAGCATGGACTAATGGGCAATTTTGTTCAGACGCTAACAGCGTATTGGAGAGAAAAGCACAAGAACTCAGGCGAATTAACGATGTGGCAAGTATTTGCTTTAAATTAAAACATCAGTGAAAAAGAAAAGCTAACGGGAAGAATAAAACAAGGAAACTGCTGATTCATTATCTAGAGCCTCACATGTAGGTTTTCTTAACCTCTAAGTATGCATTTGTGAAAACTTTCAAAATAAAAATTGGTTTTTACTTTGTTTTTTGTTTTTTTTTAATTTTATTTATTTATTTACATTATATGGGCTCAGCCTGCCCTGGGGGCAGGGCTGGCGCAGCATGTGGAGCCGGGGATCAAACTGCAGTCCCTGCAGTTGCCTAAGCTTGCCTAAGCAGGTGCTTTGGACTGCTGAGCTATCCCCCTAGCCCAAAAATCGGTTTTTAAGAAGAAATAAATAACATGCAATGGTAAGGGCACAACATTCTGAGAACAGAGAAGGCGCTTTCCCCAGCAGCAAGCGTTTCGACTCTCCCTTCCAGTGAAATGCTTACCTTCTGGCAATGCTTTGGAAAGTGGCCTGGAACAGCTCCTCCATGATGTGTTGCTGTTCTCGGCAAAGAATTTCAGCCATCAATTGGAGCAATAGAGGACTCTGAGATAATTCCAATGCATCTAGAAACTAAAACAGATATGTGATCAGTATCAATGAAATTTCATTGGCTTATATTCTCATTTTAACAATTCTAATTTTAAAAACTGAGAAGGAATTATAACAGACTTCTACATAACACTTTAGCATGCTAACATTTTTGTCCTTTTTGCAGGACAGAATGCCTGCCTTATTAGTGACATTCATTAAATACCTGAGTTTTTTTTTTTGAACCTTCATTTGTTTATTCACTCATTTCCATGGCAGGCTCGGCTTGCCCCGAGGGCAGCGCTGGCACAGCATGTGGTGCTGGGGATCGAACCGCGGTCCCTGCAGCCACCCAAGCTTCCCTAAGCAGGTGCTTTAGACCACTAAGCTATCCTATCGGGCCCAATACCTGAGTTTTGATTCTTTGCAGCTGTTCTCCTGTTGGCGCCCCAGCTGCTGAGGCTCAACAACCTGCCTGCACAAGCCTCCTCAGCCCTCTTGCTGGGGGAGCGCCTGTCTTTTCCCAGAGTTCTCATGTATGGCAATGTCCTGGCCACACTCTTTAATGTTCTCCTCTTCACTGTTCTATTGTGCATCCCAGTGTGGATTTGTTCTACCTTTTTTTAAAAGATATATTTAGTACAGGATCTACAGACTTGTAGTGATCCTGCTGTTTTCAGCCTCCCAAGCACTGGGATTATGGGGGCCTGCCACCATGACCAGTGTCAATCACCCTCTTACTGTGCCCCAGGGATAGGGCCAGCGTGGCAGGCTGGGGATTGAACCGCTAGCCCTACATTGCCTAAGCAGGCACTTTAATCTGCTCAGCCATCTGGCCAGTCCAAATTTATATCTAAAGAAATATAAGAGAAATCAATGTTATAATTCTTATATTGCTAAGACTAACCTTTTTCATGCAGTCCACATAATTATTATACTTCAGAGTTCCTGGAGGAAATTCATCAGATTTCATGGGGAAATTTGAAACAATGAGCTTTTCAAGAACACCCTTCAGGTAGTCCAGGTGGCCACCAGTGAGACTGGTGAAGAATGGCAGAAGGATCAAGGCTTGGCCCTGTGAGGCAATGCAGATGAACAAATTATGGCACTTGGGGACTACAGATGCTACAGAATAAATAGAACTTCTGCTTTCTAAAGACTTTGCAAATAGAGTACAACATGGATTTGATGAATGATCTCAGAATAAATTCAATGTTACTTTAAAAACAAATCTGAATACAACAGTGTTCCTCTAGAGCTTTGCCTCTAGAGACCAGTGGATTCAGGGTCACATACACAGCATATATAAACAGAACACTGTGTGCTTTCTCCTTCTGCAAATAAAGACCACAGAACAAGTGTACTGAACAAGTTTTGTGTGGATAGAACACCTCTAGTAACCTATGGATAATTCATAACTCTGTGTAGAACTCACACTGAGCTTAACAGGAGCTAGATGCTAATTACTGTCTCCCTCAAAAGACAGGTAAATTATATAAGTCTCTCAGGGAGAAACAGGAAACATCACTAATAACATAGAACAGAAAATTCTAAAGAACTTTCCTGTTTATCCAATAAAAAAGTAATCTTTCATTGACTATATCTTAATAACTACACATCTAATTTTTTATATAAAGTCTTGCTATGCAGCTCAGATTCGTAGTGATCCTCCTGCCTCAGCTTCCTCAGTGCTGGGATTACAGGTGTTCACCACCACATCTGGTTTTGGCAGCTGGCACCAAGCACCTAAGGCTCTGGATCAGGTGAGGCATGTAATACCACATGTCGAATCCCAGTATTTGTGTTTGCCAGGCAGGTACTTAGACCACTGAGGTATCTCCTCAGTCCCTAAAAATGTAATTATTGCAGAACTTTAAAATCAGCAACTCCAGGGGCCCAGCGGTATGGCTCAGTGGTCTAAAGCACCTGCTTGGGGAAGCTTGAGCGGCTTCAGGGACCACGGTTCGATCCCCGGCACCACATGCTGTGCCAGCCCTGCTCTTGGGACAGGCTGAGCCAGCCATAAAAATGAGTGAATAAACAAACAAAGGTTCTGAAACAAGAAAAAAAAATAATAATAATAAATAAATAAAATAAAGTATTTCTTAAAATTAGCAACTTTATGGAGCCTGGCAGGATGGCTCAGTGGTCTAAAGCGCCTGCTTGGGGACCACAGTTCGATCCCCAGCACCACATGCTATGCCAGCCCTGCCCTTGGGGCAGGCTGAGCCGGCCATAAAAATGAGTGAATAAACAAAGGTTCTGAAACAAACAATAAATAAAATATTTTTTAAAAATAAATAAATAAAATTAGCAACTTTAGACTGTGTGTGGTGGTGGCACACACCTATAATCCTAGCACTTTGGAGGCTGAGGCAGGAGGATCACTGTGAGTTTGAGGCCAGCTTGGGAACATACCAGCATGGCACATTCAAGGCCACCCTGAGCTACACAAGAAGATCCTGTCTCAAGAAATACATATAAAATGAGCAACTTTACAATTAAAATATTGATTTCTTGTCACCATCTAAGAAAATGCTGTTAATTTTAATAGCAAAAGGATATTAACACTGGAAACCTGAAAAACCAATTCAAGTCATACCTATGCAAAAACAAGTATTAATTAAATATGAGAATCTCTTGGTAATACCATACGAGAAATATTCTGTGGGCCGGGGAAATAGCTCAGTAGAATAAGTACTTACCTGGAAAGCACAAGGTCCAGAGTTCAATCCCCGGTAGCCCCCTCCCCCCAAAAAAGAAATACTCTGATCTCTTGGAGAGGAATATTGAGGCACATGCTGATCAGGTAAACTGAAGCCTAGGGTCCCCTTTAAGAGAGAAAAACTATACAGGTAAAATAAGCCCTACCCACATTCTGACAGTGATCAAGATAGGGGAGAGGGCCCAGCGGGATGGCTCAGTGGTCTAAAGCGCCTGCTTGGGAAAGCTTGGGCAGCTTCAGGGACCGCGGTTCGATCCCCAGCACCACATGCTGCGCCAGCCCTACCCTCGGGGCGGGCTGAGCCAGCCATGAAAATGAGTGAATAAACAACCAAAGGTTCTAAAACAAGAAAAAAATAAATAAAATTAAATTAAAAATGCTCAAAAAAAAGATAGGAGAGAGATACACAGGTATTGTTCTAGCCTACACTTGCACACGTTTTAAATTTTCAATTAAAAAATAACAAAATATGAAGATATAAAAGGATAGAACCTAGAAAAATATTTCTAGGCCATTTACCTTTAGATGTAGACCCAGCTTTGAATCAGCAAGTAGACTAGTATATGTTGCAAAGACTTCTGCGAATGCGCTGTGGTTTGTGTTGAAAGACACGGAAGAGTCAATCTGCAGGAAGGCACACAGTAGCATAACACACGGTAGAGGATGACCTGTTTTCTTTAAAACATTTGCCAAATGTCTAAGTTTCAGAAATAAACTAATTTTGCTTCAAAAATAATTTAACAATTCTGCATGAAATATTTTAGCTATCTGCTAAGGCAAAATATATAAAGAAAAAGTATAAGAAACAATAAGCATAATAAGTGCTATAAAGTAATGTGAAATATTACAAATGTAAGGCAATCAGCAATTATACTCCAAAGTATTTTTATTTATCAAGCCAAAGAGCTTTTGAACCAATTCCCATCACATTTTTCATTATAAATCACAGTGTTCAATATAAGGCACTCTTCAAAATAAACTAAAGTTAAATTAAAAAAAAAAAAAAAGGCCCCTGAATATTCCACTCTTTGAGTGTTCTTGAAGTACCTGTAAAATTTTTGCCAGTAAGGCCAGTACTGCCGTCTTGCTCTCTGGAGTGGAATCTGGGGACCACCACGAGCCACACTGCGCCCAGCTCTGCAGGACTGCAGTCACAAGCTTCAGCCCTTGGTGCTTCTGGGTGGCCCGCTCCCTGAAGCTCTGGTCTAGCATGCCGTTCAGGATGGTACTCACCTGAAACAATTATGTAGTGATGAACTAACAATTCTCAATATTGAAAATGACAGACAAAAAAGCAAAAATTACTTTTACTTAGAAGCTATTCCTAAAGATAGATGCCATGATAGATGATTACTTACTTCACAACTCTTCTAATTATATTTTTACTTATTCATTTATTTAGTCTTTTTGAGACAGGGTCTCACTATGCAGTTCAGGATGGCCTTGAAGTCACTTTT
>PVJA010016829.1:0-42738 GCA_004027025.1 Myocastor coypus
TCCTCAGGTCATTGGTTACAGGGTGGGGTTTGATTGCTGTTCTGCTCACGTCCTCTTGTCCTGCTGTTGTAGTCCAAGACTGCTCAGTCCCAATGCTTACTCCTCTCACACTGTGGGGTGCTAACTCCTACTCATCACATTGCAAGTTCCACTGCCTCAGTTACCTGCCTCTGCCGCAGTCTTAGCTTCTTTAGGCAAGTGGCACGTGCGCGGGGCAGGGGGTTGTTTTCTGCTCCAGACCCTGGCAGCAAGGGGACAGTGTGGGGCTGCACAGTCCCAGTGTGTACAGGGGCATTTAATTTCTCACACCTCTAACCATAGATCACAGATCACTGCAAGGGTATGTGTTTGGGGGGTTGTTACCCATATCACTTACCACACACACTCTTGTAGTCCTTAATCTTGTTCTTGGTGGTTTCATTCAGCGTTCTAGTGCAAAGAAAAATGGGGGAAAGAAAGAAAAAGATGAAGAAGGAAAAAAAGAGACCTGGCCTATTGTCAGGGAGGGAGCAGTTCGTGTTGGCAGAATTTATTTTTGGACTATAGGGTCTTCTGTTTGGAGGAAGGCAGAAGAATCAGGGGACCTTTAATCCAAGTCTACTCTATAGGCTTGATTTAGCCAGGATTTTTTTTAAATAGATATCCTTTTTTTCTTCTTTTAAGATTCCAAGTACAGTGGGCAGCCATCCCACACTGGAAATCTACCAGCAGCTGGGCAGGCTGGCAAACTTAAGTCCTTTACGTATGTTTAACTTGTTCTATTAATATCTTCTCTCAGATTGATTTTAGTTTTAGGGTGTATGTCCCTCCCCTTTTTTGTTAACACTATTAAAAGTAACTTTACTAAAATTAGTGAAACAAAGATATTCCTTAGAGAGATATAAAAATCTTATTCCTGGGCAAGAAAATCCTGCCAATCTAACGAGGCCCTTGCTTGTGGAGCCTCTGGTGCCCTGACTCTGTCCTTGGTGCTGTTCTCTGAATCCCCTCTGACTGCCTGTCTGATCTGTAATAGTGTCTGCCAGAGCACTCTCACTGCTAGCCTCCACTATGGGTCACTGTCACCCTCAGAAATCTCCGCTTTCTACAGAGTCACATTTATCCTAAACATCATACTTTACAGAAACTGACTGTTCAGATTACTATTGGGTGTCTCTTGTTAGGTTAGGTAAATGATAATCAAGCCTTAGAAAATAGAATCTAAGCCCAATAATGCCTGTGAAGGGCTGGGGGTTCATTTTTCCCAAGAGACTTGTTATGGACCCCCTTCACTTGCTAGGTGTTTTCTGTCTCTGAAATGTAACTTCTCATAATTTGGCTTTTTATATCACTCTGAAATGGTCTCACTTAAACTTCAGACTCAAATTTCCATTAGGCCTCTGAATTAATTCACTTCTACTTTTAACCTCAAGCAAATCATACTCATACTAGATTTGCTTTCTTACATGCCTACTTTTAATATTTGTAAACTTGCATCTTAATCTTGACTCTTTTCCTTATCCATCCTACTCTTACCTCTGGCAACCCCAGACACTTTTTCCGTCTGTGGAATATCTCTGCCTTGATGTGGAGGAAGAGGTCATCCAAGCTTGTGTGGTCAGGCCTCAAATATCCTTTAAGGTCAACTCTCAGTTGTTGAGGATGCAATGTGCCAGTGTTGTCATAACGAGGCACCAAACACTTCATTGTCTACACATCAAATATATATTCTTCATGGTTCAGAGTGTGAGGTCAAGGTGTTGGGAGGCTTGCACATGATCTTTTGCAGGTAGCTCAACATAGTTTGGAGATAGCTGACATCTCTCTATGGTTTTACATCATCTTCTTTCTATGCCTGCCTATGTCTAAATTTCCTTTTCACTTCAGGTCCTATTGACTTACATTTCAGCCTAATAATCTTATTTTAGTTACTTCTTCTTATGGCTTAGATTTAAAGTATCAACCAAAGCTCATGAGCCAAAAGCTGAGTGCCAGTTCATGGGGCTTTTAGGGACATGATTGGATTCTGAGAACCCTAAGTGGCTTAATCCATTGATGAGATGACTTAGTGGCATTACTGGGAAGTGACAGAAACAGGAGGTGGGGAGTGGATCATGGGAAAATGACATCAGGAAATGAACTTTGTTTTGGGGATTTTTCAGGCTCTTTCCAAGCTTTCCCCATAGAACTAGACAGTTTTCTCTCCTCTAACCTTTTACCCCAGCATTCTGCCTTACTTTAGGCCCATAGCAATAGGATTAGAGAAGCATAGACTGATGTCTGTGAAATGAGGTACCTAAACTAATATTTTCTCTTTTATGTTGATTTTCTGGAAAGTGAAACAGCATGGTTTTGTAAGGAGTCAGTGTCTAAATATGGAGGTCCTCAAACTAAGGTACTGAGGCTTAAGCCTTCAGTATCTAAGCTTTGGAAAGTCACGGTGCAGCTCGTAAGGGTTCTCCTCAGCCTCATGTTCTCTCTACCTGCTGATCATAAGAGTCAGTGCTGTGCCCAGAGGGTCTATCCACAGGCCCTGCTTCTCAAGTCTGCTGGAGAGAAATGGGGAAGTGAAGCAAACAGAACCACCCTCTTTTTGAAAAATCCTAGTATTATAGCTGATATCCTATAATTATTTTTCAATTTCTATTCGTTAAAAGTGATGTCTAACTCCAATTGTTTGAAATTCTTTTTAGAATTTGGAATAACTTATTTTTTCATCTCAACTTGGATTTCTACTAAGGAATTTTTGAACAACAGAAAATGTGCCATCTGATTTCACTATTTCCTTTTCAACTTTAAAAGAAGTTTCTTTTTCATTTAAAAAAGTACAGTACTTCATCTTAGTAATCTTTCTGAAGTTCGTACAAATCAAGAAATGTAGCTTTATATTTTGGACAAATGAAAGCCTCCCTTGCAAAAGCAATTTTCCTAGCCACAGAGAGAGAATCCATGGTTTAGAGAGTACCTGCCTGCTTGTTCTTGGCTGGCATACAACCAAAGCTTCATCATCCAGCACATGTTGTACATCTCAACTGGAAAGAAAACTAATCAATTCTCTACAGATACGCTCATTCTAATTCCATGACCCCAAGAAGACTGCAAGTGCAGTTTATTGCAACAATATGAGATGGAAGAGTGAGGAACAAAATGACATAATAGAAAGTCATGCCATAGCTCTGAGCTTGCTCCATGGAAAGAAAGACAACTAATGTAATAACTGTACTTTCTGAGAGTATTGTTGTCAATCCAGTATGCTAGACCCTAACGTGTCAAAATATAATACTAACAGTATGCAAGGAATTCTAATTTTATGCAAAAAGATTTTAATTTTCTGGAAGCAGATGAACAGTAATCCTCAGTCCCTTTGCATATGAGATTGCTCTGCCAAGATTACCGATAGTCTTGATGTCCTCTGCCACTTTATCTAGCTAACACCTTATTGCCTTTCTGGTCTCAGTGTATATACTTTAGAAACAAGCATCTGACTATTGTGGCCATCAGCTCATAACTAAGGTTTATCATGTTGTCTTATAATACCAAATTCAGTTATTCATATTCACCAAATTGTAAGCTCTTGAATGCAGAAACCTTGTGTCTTTTAGCCATCATCTTTCTCTAGTACTTAATTAGGTATCTGTAACATGACAGGATTTGGAGCTACTGTCAGGAATGGGTTGGAAATACATTTGCTACTTTTAAATTTAGGTGGAAAGTAAATAATTATTATAGTCATATTGTTTTTAAAGACTCTGACAGAAACATTGTGTCCCATTTTGCTTCACGAGGAATTCTATCTTTTGTAAATATGTTAAGTTACAGTGTAGTGGCTGATACAATGGACTTTGTAAGCTCCAAGGCAAAGAGAAAGAACTTAGTAGAAGGAAAGATTTATCTTAAATCCTAAGATTCAGAAATATGATTGAAATTGGTAATACAGAACTAAGAATTTGAAGCCAAGAAATATGTGCAGCCTTCAGAAACTAGTCGTAAGCAAGGACTTCCCAGTGTACTTACAGAGGATGGTATGGGATGATCAGCATCCCATCTTTATGGCTTCTTGTGACTGGTGTTTGCAGAAGTAGCTTAAAGTAAAGTTCAAGAGGGATGAGATCAAGGTCATGTATATAGAAGTATAGCCTCTGATGTATAAATCTTCAAAGCCTGTACAAAAGAAGAAATGTTACTTTATATAGCATGATTTAAGACACATGGAATCAGCATGTAATGGTTCATTGACAAGGAAAAGAAAGAGGAGTACTGGCTACTGTGTGAGTCTATTCTGATAGTCTGGCTGAGACAGGAGGGCCGTTCACCACAGCTATTGTTTCTGATGAAGTCTTGCTGAATCATGCATGGTGTCAGAAGAATGGAGAATTTTCTTGAAAAATGAATACATTACATTCACCACACATGTTAAACTAGATGGAAATGAAGCTGAACAGTGAATAAAATGTAAACAGTTCTTGATTTATTCAGAGACTTCAGGCACTGACACAAAAAAAGAAACCTGAAAATTTTATTCTACTGTCTATGGATATTACATTTACATGTGAGAAAAACTGGAACCAGTTCAGCTATTATAATCCAGATGTTTTATGAAAACTGTAGTCTCTAGGAAACCATTATAATCATGACAAATTACACCTTTTCCTTATTTTGTGAGTTAGAAATACACATCAGTTTTTCCTTCCAGATTATTTTTATAATATAAAGATAAAACATAGCAGTGCATTTGGGACAAACATTGAAATCCCTGCTCATGAAAATACACTGAAATAATAAATGTGTTACTTTAAATCCTTTTCTATAGATCATGGTACTTGAAGTTAAAAGATACTTCACCTGGATTGCATTGAGCATTCAATTCTATCAAATTTTAAAAATCCAATTATTGAATAGTAATCTTCACTTCAAGAGTTAGATCTCAGTTTATTTTTCAAAAGAGACAACTGAGAATCGGAACCATTCTAGTAACTGTATCGAATCCATAACTTAAAAATTGTATTAGTACCATTGGCTCAGTTTTTAATAGGAAGACCAGACAGTTCCGACACTTGTGCTGCTAATTAGCATCTCTCCACAGGCTCAGTACAGAAGTCAACTCTTTAATAAACAGCATAAGTGAACTTACATTCCTCACCTCTAGACATGGAACTTCTTTGTAGAACAAAATGAGAAAAAATTCATTGCTTTGTGTATGTACCAATCTCTGCGGTCAGTCTCCTTTTTAAGAATTCATTATGTGCTATGTGGATTAAAGCTCACAAAAAATACTTGGTCATTGAAAAATGCTTATACAGATTATTCCAAACTGAGGATGCTGAGTTTAGAGAGATTAAATAATAGCTTTAGACACACAGCTAGTCTGTTTTAGAGCTGGGATTTGAACCTAGAGTGGTCTCTATAATACCTGCTTTTCTATTACTATGCTATCTTATTCTTTACCATATAGACTAAAATTTAGTTCTTAAAGATCAAAGGGAAAAATGAATAAAATTATTAGAAATATAGAAGTAGAGTGCTTAAGAGATATTGAAAACAGCTGGAATTATTTAACAAAGAAAATAGAACAAAAATTCTTTATTGTGGTTATTTTTGTACTGTTTCTGCTCTAACTGGTCATAAGATACTTGAAAATAAAGTTCAGAAAGTTAAGGCAAAGCAGTAGCTCTTCTTACTGTGCGCATTATCCTGTTCTCTCGTTTTAGAGGGAGAATTTAACTTACTTGCTCACATTTTCAATTTAATTACAGTGTAACTGCACTGGTCAGTAAAATGAGAGTAGAAGGAAAATGTGTCATTTCTGTATGTGAATTGTCTTTGTTCTTTAATGAGCCCACCCTTTGCTGCCAGGACTGCTGAAGGAACAAGTTAGAGACACAGTGCTATAATGAGATACAATACTGAGACTGTACTAATTTCATTTTCATGTGAAAATCTACCCCATCCACACTCATACAAGCCCTGTTAATTCTTTAATGCAATATTTCATTGTAAGAATTACTTCTGATCAGGAAAAACAGTGATTTTCTCTAACGTATACCTATGCTTTCCTGTCTCAGTGATATGTGAAATTTTGTCATGATGCAAGTTGTCATACATTCGGGTCTCTAAAATACAAATACTAAAGGAAGAATATGTGGGACATTTTTAATTATCAACATTTTAGTTCTAGCTAACAGTAATTTCATGTGAAAATTGGGTGTGAATTTGATATATGTGTTGGAACAATTCTAGGTCTGAATAAAGATAGGAAGAGCCTGTAAAATAGCTGATTCTAAAAGAAGCAGAAGAGCAATACAAAGGAGAATGTCGAAAACCAGAAAATATAATTATCAGTGTTACTATGAATGAAGGCAAGGGTCAAAACACTAAAATTCTACAATTTTACTTGCACATGAGATAGGGTAGCTACTGGATATTATCATTTTATCTCAAAATATAACGTTTTGTTTGGTCTATTTTAAAACATAAAAGCATGAAATAATGTTTAATAAAATCCTGACTTATAAAACCAATTTTCATATGAAAAAGCAATACTAATGCATGCTATAAACACAGAATTGAAGCCTTACCCACACTTTACTGCAGCCCTTAGTGTTTTCAAGTAAAGGTAACTGCTATTAACATTGCTACTAAGGTTTGTTTATTTATTTGTATTTTAGGGAAGGGTCTACAGGGTGCTCAGGGTCTCACTACTAGATTGAACTGCTAGTGATCTGCCTGTTTACAACCTCCTAAGAGCTGGGATTACAAGCACTTGCCACCATACTCAGTCGCAAGTGCTGTCTCAGCGTGCCCAGGTATGTGGGGAGGGGGTGGCTGGCATGGCAGGCCAGGGAATCTAATTCCAATTCCCTACACTTGCTTGGAGGTGCTTTAATGCATGTTACCAAAGTTTATATCTTTTTCCCTAAAATTAGTTTGCTACCCATGGACATCTAATTCCATGAATATTTTTTCTTTACTTTTGTCTTCATTAAATTTCTATCTTTTCAGTACTCCATGCCTCTGTATATTCTTTGCACTTACACAAAATGTATTATATTTACCATATAATACCTTGATTATTTTTCTGTTCACAATATTTTATGGACAGGTTTTCATATTAATACATATCTCATCATTGTAACAATCATCTAATTTTTTATTTAATTCATCCAGTGGTGAAGACAGTGGAGTTATTTTTATTTGTAATGAATATTATAATAAATAACATATATACATATATATGTATATTGTCATTAATTTGTAAATACATCTTTTAGGTAAATCCTTAGATTAGGGGTTGCAAACTTCATTAATTTGTATATTTTTATTAATTTTGATTGATACTGCCAAATGTATCAACTTACACTCTGACCAACAGTATATATATATATATATATATATATATATATATATATATATGCATGTGCTTCCACAACCATAATTTATTATGATTGGTCTCATCGACTTAAAAAATTTGAACATTTGTCAGAGTACTGGTCAGCTTCCATGCTGATTAAATAAACTTCCACAGTTTAAAGGTGGAGAAGTATAACTTGGCTTATAGTTTTAAATTTTTAGTACATGGTTGGTTGGATCCATGACAGGAAAATGATGGTAGAAGACAATGGCCCCACAGAGCTCTTTATGGAGGCTAAGAAAGAGAGCATGAGACAGTGCCAGAAAGGGGTCAGGAGACAGGTAAAAGGCTCTAAACCATATATCCTTGACTCAGACATACCAGAAATGCCGTACATAACAGCTAATAAAATTGACATGATCAAAGTTAACCATCATGTCTGTTGTTTGGTGAACTTGACACAGACATACATCTCCTGAAAACACACTCAATTTCCAAATAAACACAAAGTCATAATTCCATCTAACACAGTTCAACAAATTGGGATATCACCCAAAACTCAAAAATATCTTCCCCAAAGTGTCAATAGTTTCAGTATTTTTCAAAACTCTAAGTCCATATCTATCCTGAAACTAAAGGCAATTTATAGTTGTGAACTTCTATAAAAATAAAAATAAAAAAGTCACAAAATCTCACAGTAAAGTAACAGAGGGGAAGCATCCTTTTTCCTAATAGAAGGAATGGAGGAATGGGACAGAATCAGAGTAAAACAGCATAACAAAAAATTAGATCCTCATAGCTCAGTCATCCAGGGCACCTGGCCATGTTAGGAGATTTGCGAGGGGCCTGTGAAGCAGCATGCGCATGGCTTTTCTGGCTACACCTTCTCTCCCTGGGGCTCTACTTACAGCCAGCAGCTTTTCTCATCATCTAACCCAAGTTTCTGACATCTTGGAATTTCTACTACATCTTCATTTTCACAGCTTCACACATTGCTTCTCAGGGCCTGTTCTCCCAAGCTTTTCTTTGAAATCTTGATGGAATCATTCCTGACATCACAACTCTTGCATTTTGAATGCCAGTAAAAATAGCAATAAGGTCTGCTGGCAATGGGCAGGATGTCCAGGTCATTTTGGACAGTGTCAGCAACCGCCTCTAGAGGCCTAAAAGCATCATGTTCTGTGCAAAGTATTTGATTTCTTTTAAATGATGCTAATTTCATTAGCAATCACACATTCTTGGGCCTAAACTTTGCACATGGGTTCTTCTCAGGGGGAAAAATAAGATGTTCTTTTTCTTCATTTCTTTTGGTTTATTTACCCCCAATTTTCACAATAAACCTGTAGGCAGCAGTACAGAAGTCACAGCTTCAATGTGGGGATGCCTCCCATTTTACCCCACCAGTTCAATTAATCCAATCCTCAAAGTTACAAGATGTAGTAAAATGTAGACAACTTTTGTCTTAGAATATAACACATATGGCCTCTGATGCAACTGTCAAGGTGTTCTCATTTCCAGCAGAAACCTCCAGATCTTATTCCTGTCTGCCCTATCAGCCCTCTGGCTTGTGAGCTCAGACCAGAAACAGCCACCAACCTCTGCTTATAGCATGCTAGCCCTTCTCAGGCTACTTCTCCATACCTTTTCGAACCCCTATAAACCAACTCCAAATGCTTGTACCCAAAGGGTGAATAATTTGAAGAGCAAAATAATGTACAGGGAGTAGGAGACAGAGAGATGACTGTTCTCTATGTGGGAAGAAGACCAAGAGATGGAGGAAGAACACAAGGTAGAGAAAAGGATGCATAATGTATTAAGATGTGTTACATACATATACACACCTCCAACAAAGACTATCATGGCTATGTACTGCAAATAAATCCTAATAAAAATTAACAGCAGCAACACTCAAAAGCTTGTAAACCACATAGTCAGGAATCAGTAACAGTCCACCCCTAATAGCCTTTTCTGAATTAGAAGCTTCTCCTCACTGAGACGTAATACCTTACCCCACTATTTAAAGGAGAGATTTAATCTGGCTGGCTCCAGAAAGGATGAGGTGATGGAACAGAGTCCCAAAGGCCACAGCTCTATGCCACCCACAAGCATGGCTTACTAATCTGAGCAGCTCCTAAGCCAACTGAGTTAATACAGCCACACCTAACCATTTTTTTAAAAGAATTATTTATTTATTTATTTATTTATTTATTTATTTATTTATTTATTTATTTATTTTCTTGTTTCAGAACCTTTGTTTGCTTATTCACTCAATTTTATGGCCAGCTCAGCCTGCCCCGAGGGCAGGGCTGGCGCAGCATGTGGTGCCAGGGATCTAACCGAGGTCCCTGAAACCACCTAAGCTTTTCCAAGCAGGCACTTTAGACCACTGAGCTATCCTGCCAGGCCCCCTCACACCTAACCGTTTTAAGATAGATAATATTCAATAGTTTTCTTTGCCTTTATCTCACTATTGATAAACTCCAGCATCCTGAATCTTTTTTTTTTTTTTGACATTGTATATTGTATAAACAATTTGTTTATGTTTCTTTTTCAGATCACTTATTTAGAGGAAGTAATGTGAGTGGAGCTAATTTAGCTTATTAAATGTATAACTGAATTTATTTCTAAGTCAGTCTTATTTTCTATTTTTATGTGGATTTGTGAAAAGGCAAGAGGGAGAAGAGTTAAATAGAGAAATAGAAAGAAAGTCATGTAAGATCATAGCACATAAGATTGTAAGAAAAATGAGAACTAGAATGGAGAAAAAAACAAAGGAAGTGCATTGCTTTAAAACTACAGAGAGAAAAACAAAACAAAACGGAATTGACATATGGGAATGAAACTACTAACCTGAAAGATACCTGGGCCGAGTTCATGTTCTCTAAAACCAAAGGATGAATTTTAGGAACAATGGTGGTTAAAATCAGAGTATATTTATTGAAGGAAATATAGCTTCTGTCCGAGAAAAGCACAGAATGGGGATCTGAGTGGGGTATTTTGGGAAGCTGTCTTTTCCAGAAATTTTACAGAGTTAAACCATGGGATGTGGTGGATAGAAGGTGGGAAACATGGGAACTACCTAGGTGGGCATCAGATGGGACGAAACTATGGTCAACCAATAAGATTGCAAGTACAGGTACTCAGGTAAAATTGATTAAGTCCAGGACCAAATGGTGAAAGGGCTCATGTAGCAAGCTGGCACGGCAAGCAGGCATGAACGCAGAGCAAGGGCTTTTCCTGTAGGGGTATGGGTTAGTGACTTCCAGGCATCCTTAAGGTGAGAAACTCATTTAGAACATCAGAACTGGATGCCTATCCTTAGGGAGGGATGTGGCTTCTTTTTTTGTCTTTTGTCTTCAGGTCTGGCCCACAGCAGGGGTCTCTCTCTCCCAAGGTGGCAAAGTCATCTTGTCTTCTATACTGTCCCCTTGAAGGCCTAGCCCTCCCTAACTGACTACCTATAACGTTTCTGTCTAACTCAGTTGCCTACAACAGAACTCAAGCGTTCAGAAACAGTAATTCCTGAAGCTTACTAAGAATACTCATTTTAAAACCTAGTTTCCTCAAGAATTTTGAGGACAATACATCGTTGATGCATTTGACCACAGATTCATGGAGTTGAAAGTGAGGGATGATACTTATCATAAGGGAAAATATCCTTACATTTTTATCTATTCTGAAATGTAAATGTTTTTAAAAGTTCTGCAATAGCTATTATCCTTTCTTTGCTTTGAGTAGGACTACAAACAGTGAGTCTAAATATTGTCTTAATTTTTCTAGAAATTATTGTAACGGTTTTGACTTTTTTGATAACTTCCCTGAAGAAGTCTCTCTTGGTTTTTGATGGAATCTGAAATAATGGTTCAATGTAACACCAAAGAATTCTATTTGTCACTCCATAAATAAGTAGTAAAAATTTCAGTCTTAGTTTTCCAACTCAAAAAAGAAAATATACCCTTTTATCTATGTTATTATATAATTTTTATTACAAGTTTCTACATGACAAGATTAAGGATACTTAAACCATTTTATTACTATTGACCTCAAATACAGCTAACCTGAATTCCTAGGGAGAGTTCAGGTGAGAGTTGGGCTTTTTACTATAAAATATAGAATATGTTCTCACTAACTTTCAGTGAGTCTGTCCATAAAATACACACTGAATTGTCCAATTTTTGGGTCTGAGGCCATTTTCAGACCCAACCTTCCACTATCCTGTTCTTCTGTCCTTCTCTAGTGTAAGGAAACATGACAGGACTATACAATCCTGTAACCCTAAAGATCATAGAACATCCGGCTTACTGATCCTGGGTACTTCCAAAGTACTGATGAATTCCAGGAGGTTGCATGAAGCTCCTTCGCCTACAAGCATACAATATCTGGAGTAATGCCTTAGCCTATAAATCTTGCAAATACATCGTCATTAGGATTAATATTTAAACGCTTTGTTCTACCCCTACCTTCCTTTATTTTATGATATAGCCCGGAGAACTACTTGTGGAATAGAAATGAAAGAAGAGTGAATCAAGCAAATTTTTACCAAGATAAAAGACGACTTTGTCTCTATACACCTAGTCTGTGTTTTGTACCTGTGACTTGAAGTTATGAAATTCAAAAACCAAAGGGTGAGCTTCTCATTTTCTCTCCCCTTTATGCTATTATACCTTCCCTGACATATACACAGAATGCTCAGCTGATTGGACTTGAAATTGATCATCTGTGAAAGGAAAGGAAATACATGTAGCTTGTGTATCACAACAGTTTCCCAAACTTACAACATTCTGGAGTATTTGTCATCCAAGAGGTAGAATGAATAAAATGTTAAGGTATCCTTCAAAGTGTTAGAATTCATAGACTAATTACCACTGACAGAGAAGTTTCACAGTGTCGTCCTTCATAGGCTGCTTACCAAGGGGTTCTTGACCTCTTCATTTTTTACTGTCAGATGTACTAGTGGATTAGCTCATCCTCTCGGAATTGGAGCCGTTTATAATTCAAGTAGTATTATGGGGCTGCTCTAACAAAATACAAGAAACTAGGTGACTTGTGATTTTACATTTCCAGTGGCTGGAACATCTAAGCTAAGACACCAGCACATCTGGTGCTTGGTTAAGGCCCATATTTCCCTTCATAGAGACTGCCTTCTTGCTGAGTCTCTAGGTTCTGGGGGGAGGGGAGCAAAGCAGCTCCTTGTTGCCTCTAGAACAAGGGTATTAATGCATTCATGGTCTCATGATGTAATCACCAACCAATAGCTTCACCTATGACTGTCACTCTGGTGTTTAAACTTGAACCTGTGAACTCCGAGGAAACACAGACATTAAGATCACAGCAACTTCTTTCAAATTCACAGCATCCAAGACCTCTGTGCTTGGCATACAGCTTGCTAATGTCTAGAAAATGCCTGCTGCCCTGAACAAAGATGACAGGGAGGGAGATTGCTTCTTTGATTTTGGCTTCTTCAGTCCTCAAGCACTACTAGTTCCTTGAATTGTTTTAAAGCATTTCAGTTGGACACAATCTTGATTGTCAACAAGCCACACAAAGAAGCCCCTGACACTAGACTTACAAACACCTCATTTCAGCAGTTTTGTAGTTGGTGCCAAATGTCAGTCAGCCTCACTTTTTAAAAGTGTGTGTGTGTGTAATCCTTTACAATGAAGTTAGTTCACCCAAAACAAATCTTTAACAAAAGACAGAAAATGTTAAAGCTAGCTTTCACCACAGGTACTCCATTTTCATGGAGCAAAAGTGTAATTCACATGTACTGACAGGCTAAAAGCAGCATTAGCTAGGGCAAAGGAGAAACTTGGCACCTCAGCAATCAAAGTGGAGAACTTCTGAAACACAGAGTCCAGGAAACATTTCTTCTAGAAAAAGCACACATCCTGAGTGCACTAAGGTTGAAGCAATTACTGAAATGTCAGGGCTACACATTGAACAGAAGCTACCAAGATCTTATAGAAAGTGACAGTTGTATGTGTTTATGTGTGTGTGTGTGTGTACATGTTTAAGTCCGCTTCCCAAATGTTTTCATTTAATATGTACTTTGGAGGCAGCTAGTATAGAAATCTTTGGGATAGATAGTGTCAGGAATGAAAGATATGGGCAACTGAAACGTTAAGAGAAGCTTGTCCAGGATGTTAATGCTTTGCTGAGATTGACATTTCGAAGCTACAAAAAGTGACTTAATAGCTGCAGTGAAGCACTGAGGGTGACTTGTCCTTGGGGAGAGCAAACACAGTGTTATGGAAAGGATAAACAGGGAACATAAAGCACTGGTGCTCTTCGCACCCCTGAGCGCACTTCAAGTGAGATTTTACAACCTCTCGAAAATGGCTTGGAAACATGTGCAACTACAGCAAATAAAACGTGCATGACATTCCTCATTTGCACCTTGATTTTAAAAGTCTACTTTCAGATTTTGAAAGTATTTTATTTTCAAACAATATCTCAATGAAATAGACCTCAGTGGAAATAGATTTTTGGTTTGTCTTAATTTTCATAATAACATTTAACAAATATGTCAAAAATTGAGTTAAAGAAAAGAGTGTTTATACAGGTAGAACAGACTTTCCAGGTTTTTTTCCTTTTTTCTTTTTTTTTTTTTTCATGTGTGTATTTGGTATAAGGTCTCAGTACACAGCTCAGACTCAGAGTGATGCTCTGGTTTTCAGCCTCTCCAGTGCTGGGATTACATGTATGGGCCACCACTCCTGTGGCATGTGAAACAGGGGTCTTCTCTGAAATGTCATATGAATTCGTCTGTATTTGCCATTTATCATCTTATTTTGAGGGTAATTTTATACTTTATTATAAACAAGTCTTTCATGAGTAATATTGGCTTTCATTATATATATAATTATAATATATGTACATATATTGTATACATATATACATATATAATATATATGTACATATATAATATGTAATATATAATATGCAGAAAATAAATTTAGAAAAAGAAGAAAATGACCTTCAGTTTTGAAGCTATGTATTTACACTGAACAATTACTGGTAATTACACACTCATCCAGTGTATAATTACCAGCAATTGTTCAATGTAACATTATAAACAGAAAAATTATAAACAGATAAAAAGCTTAAAGATTATGCATGTTAATGGAGCATGATGTCATGTTTATACTTAAACACATTGTATAATATTTACAACAGGTTACAAAAGTTATATCCTTTAACTCTTATCATATCTTTGTGATAAAAAATTTTCATAGTCTTTCATTTAGTTTTTCTTTTTTGTACTAGAGTTCAAACTCAGACATTGCACTTTCCAGCAGGCACATATGCTGCTGAGCTCTACCCTAGCTCATTTAGTTTTTTGACATGTACAGTATTTATATTTATGGTGATTCACTGTGCAGTCGTAGACCCCAGAGGCTATTGCTTGTGGCTATGTCTCAGTACCCACTGAAAAGCCTTCTCTGTTCCTCCCACTCCTCTTGCTCTTGGCCCTGGTAGCAATGGTTCCATTCTCAACTTATACAAGAACAATCTTTATAGGTTCAATAGTTGAGCAGGATAAAGTAGTGACTGTCTTCATTTGCTTGATTTTTGCTTGTTTGCTTTTTATATAATATAATAGTCTCTAGTTTTCAATGTTATTCTTGCTCTTAAGTAAATGTGCAGCTTTTCATTATTTTAAACTACAGTAAAATCAAAGGTAAGTTATATGATTCAAGATAAGCATGAGATTAAGGAAAATATGACAGTGTACTTTACATTGCTTTGAAATTAATATATATTGATCCAGGGTAGGTTCGAGCCAGGAAAAAGAACAGAGTCTATAACACACTCCTATAATGAAATAAACTAGATGTATGTGTGTAAACATCATATTGGCTCTCTAGTGTGGGAAGCCAAAAGAGTAAATAAGATAAAAATGTAAAATAGATCTTGTAAAATGGAAATAAACTTCAAAAGGAAAGAAACTGGGTAGGGAGAATGGAGAAAAGAAAAAAAAAGCTATATATATATATATATATATATATATATATATATACATATATATAATTATATGTATATATAGTTAATTATCTTAAGTATTGCATATATATGTATATATATATGCAATACTTAAGATTATTGCAATACTAACTTCTCTTAATTAACTGAAAAAAAGGTTGTCCTAATATTTGAACAGTTCAATGCCAATATCTTGCACTCCAAGTGACTAATTTAAAGATAACAATACACAGTGTGCTAACCATTGTTACCCTTCTATGATCTTGCTTTTTTATTTGTATATTATGGCTGGCTCAGCCTGCCCTTTTGGGTGGGGCTGGCATAGTATATGGTGCCAGGGATCGAATTGCAGTCTGTGTAAGTATGCCTAAGCAGAAGCTTTAGACCACTGAATCATCTCATTGGCCCCTATGACCTTGGTTTGAAATTTTGTTATATATTTTTCTCTTTAAAATAAAAAAGAACAGAGTCTACAAAAAAGTTCTTGTTAGTTACAGAATAGTTTGTGTGTTAATATGAACAAACTCCACTTAGTGACTTAGAATTTTGTCCTTAGTAGGAATCTGGCATTGAATTGAAAATGTCACCATGAGTGAGATAATATAGAGTATCAAGCACCTGCTTTATCAGTTCTTTTTTCTTTCTTCTTTTTAATTTATTTTATTTTATTTTTATGGAACACCCTACAGGGTGTTCAGGGTCTCACTACAAAATCGAACTTGTAGTGATCTGCTTCCCAAGAGCTGGGATTACAGGTGTGCGCCACCATGCCCAGTCTCAATTACTGTCGCAGTGCACTCTAGGAGCAGAATCAGCATGGTATTAATTCTGACCAGATAATTGCAAAACTTAATTTCTAAATGTCATAATAAATGAATCAAAACACAATAATACATTTTATCTCAAACATTTGACTTGGTCTTGCTTATTTTAATGGACTATACTCAAGTTAATATAATTATTTGCAATGTCAATTTGTAATGCCTAGGAATTGTATTCTTGGAGAATCATTACATAGACATATGTAATCTTCATCATTTTTACTCCTGCTTCTTCACACATGCTTCACACTCCCTCCTTCCCCAGACACCTTTCCATCTCCACAGTCATCTTCCCTGTTTGAAAGATGCATGGTCTGCTTTTTACAGCTGCTTCACATTATTTTAGTAATATATCTAATGTTTTAAAGAGTACAGAAAGTTCTTAATCCTCTTTCTCTAAGCAACACTCAACATCCTCCATTTACATTTGTAGAGAAAAGGAAAATAGTCTTCACAACTCTGTAGACCCAGGATACCAATGTGCTTTTCTATAAATAAGCACTTGAGAAATTAGTTTTTGCTTCTATAACAATGACATGTAGTTTGGTTCTTTTCCACTTTCAGAAAATGTGTTGGAATATGTGCACCAAATTTGATCAGAAGTACAAAGTTAGCAATTGTATTTGTTTTCAAATAAATTTTAGCAAGAATAAAATCCCTCTCATGGGAAGAAAGAAA
This sequence comes from Myocastor coypus, assembly GCA_004027025.1. Lineage (NCBI taxonomy): Eukaryota > Metazoa > Chordata > Mammalia > Rodentia > Myocastoridae > Myocastor > Myocastor coypus. The sequence continues at coordinate 16,810 of PVJA010016829.1, forward strand.
AGAAAAATGAAATTTACCTGTGAAAGGTGTCATGGAGAAATGTAGATGTGGATTATGTGTATTTATAAGTAGTTTGATGGATCACATAAATTGCATTCACCTAAAAGTCTCTGAAAGCCTTATAAATAAGACATATCATTACAATATAGCTTGTCCTCTATTTTGTATAATTATAGTTCTGTTTTCTGATTATGAAATTAACTAATATATGTTAAAAGAAAAACTTACCAATTAACCCAATAGCCACTAACTAGCTTCATTATGTTTTAGTATTTTACCGTGAGTCTTCTAAGATAGTAAATTTTATAATTTACCTATGTACACTTAAATTTTACTTTCATAATTTATTACTTTTTTGATCATTAAAAATTTGGTTACAAGTATAGAAATGTTGGGAAAATATGATAAAAGGGGCTGGGTAATAGAAAATCTACATTACTGGAACATAGAATATAACCAGAAGAACGCATAGTAATAGACCCTAAAAAGACAAGATTTAGGACTGGGACATTTTGCTGAGGATTCTGGAGATGCTGGTTTGGGTGGGACCTTTCTGCCAGCATGTGTCCCCCACCATGCCAGCCACCAGAACTCTGCCCCTGCTCGCCCACACTGACCAACCAGGCCTGTGCTCAGCTGCAACAGGAGGAAGTGGACCACACAGCCAGATCCAGCCAGGCATATCTGGATGGGATCAATATTGGTGGTTCTAGACCCAAATTTTGATAGGTGCTAATAGCATAACTTCACCAAAGTGCAGAGTTCATACAAAATGACAAAGAGAAGGAGAAAGATGCAATCTCAGGTCCTGAGCCCACCCAGAACAAATACAGAAGACACAAAAATGGAAGAAAACAGGAAACATGCAGCCAAAATCACTGAATTGGGAGCATGAGGTAGATAGACAAGTGCAGAAATGTATAGAGGAACTCAGATCAGAGATTGCATCTCAAGTAAAAAAAGAAATGCATGAATTAATAGAATCTAAGGTGGAAAAACAACTGCAGAAAAGTATAGGGGAAATAAGACTAGAAACAACCTCTGAAGTACAAAAAGACATGTCTAAATTAATAGCATATAAGGGGCTGGGGAGATAGCTCCACAGGACAAGTGCCTGTTGGGCAAATGAAAGGTCGTGAGTTTGAACACCAGTCCTGCAAATAAAATAATTAATTAATTATTTAATTAATAGCATCTTAAGTAGGGGAACAACTGCAGAAAAATAGAGAAGAAATCAGAGCAGAAAAAAATCTCTGAGGTAGAGAAAGAAAGAATAACTATAACGAAAGACTTAAATGTTACTGAAGAAGACATTTATAAACAATTAGAAGAGAAAAGAAAAATAATGGATTCCCTGAATGAGCAATATAGGAAAGAAATAGATTGCATGAAGCAGTTTCAAAGAGATGTACAAGAATATAAAATCACAAGCTGGCAACACCATATGAACAAAAGTGTAGACAGAGTTTCAAATCCTGAAGACACAGTTGCCGCTAGGGAAAAGGTAAGAAAGGATCTCTTAAAAACAACTAGGATGCAGGAAAAATAATTCAACATCTGCAAGATTATGTAAAAATGAACAACATGACATTAATAGGACTCAATGAGAAAGGAGTTAATACAAAGGATATAAAAAGAATACGGGCAGAAGTAATATCAGAGAACTTCCCAAATATGAGAAAACAATCTGGCATTCAGGTAACTGAAGGATACACAAGTGCAAATAATATCAGTCTGACTAAAAGCACACCCAGACATATAGTATTCAATCCCAGAAATCCAATAGAAGAATAACATACTAAAAGCTTCTAGAGAAAAGAAACAGATCACATTTAAAGGAAAAACCATCAAAATAACGGCAGATTTCTCTTCACAAACCATGAAGTTAAGAAGACCATAGTACAGAATACTTCAAGTCCTCCATTGAAAACAAATTTCAGCCCAGATTGCTATACCCAGCAAAACTCTCCAAGTATGAAGGAGAAGTTAAATACTTCCATGACAAAGAACAACTAAATAATTTCATGGGAAGTCATCTTAGTCACTTTTCTAGTCGCTGAGATGGAAGACCTGAAGGAGGAGAGCCTCATTTGGTTCATAGCTTTTGCAGTTTCCAAGCCCAGCATGATCTGGCACTGAAAAAGGATATCCCGAACGGGTGGCTGTGACGGTGGTGATCAATCACAGCGCAGGAGCTGCCAGGTAGATCACATCTTCCTGGTCACACTGCAGCAGCCTGCCTCTGGGATTCAGACCCCAGCACCTCACACCCAGTCCACCTGTCAGCCCCGCTTCCCCAGTCACTGCCGGACAGCTCCACCTCTGAGCACGTGAGGTTGGTGGGGGGTGTCACTAGATAGAAACTATTACAGAGGCTTATTCAACTGGTGTGGTAGAAAATAAAACAGGATTTTGGAATACAAGTAAAATGTCCTTTACAGTTCAGAGAATGGACTCAGGTGTGTAGCCTGTACAGAAATAAGTGTTTGAAGAAAGTTTTATTTTTTCACACATATTGTACGTCTTACAATCGCAAGTGTAATGTGTGTTGCAAAGTAAAGTTAAACTAAATTGAACTGATAAAATTTGAGTTATTGGTCATAAATTCTATTAGAAAGACTAAAAAGTAAACTGAGATCTATGTTTGATTTTATGAGTTATTATAAATAACATTTTTGCTTTTAAATGATTCATTTAACAAAGTAAACTATATTTGATAAGTATATAAATTTACATACTTACATGAGTTATAATTTTTGTCACCGAAGTACTTATTTTGTTTAGGTCTCAAAAAGAAAAATACTTATTCTGATAACTGGATTTTCTACAGAAGATTGAATTATTCACAGCAAGTAATTCATACATGTAATCATTGGTCTATCATGACTCTTTGAAGACAATATCTTCAAAGAATATATATATATATATAATATATATATATATATATAATATAAACTATATATATATACTATATTCCCCAATCAAACCAAGAACTTAGAAAAGTTACAATGCTTACTTAGCAGACTTCTTTACTTTTGCTACACAATCTTTTAAATTATTATTTGCCTCTTAGATCGAAGATGTTGCAGCAATATACATTTTCTAACATCATTTAAGGAATATTCTCTTGGAAATTCAGCTGAGAATGACATAAAGTAATTTCTTGCAAAATCAATATGGAATAAACATTAATCAGGAATCATCACTTAAGGCCATAGGAAGTAAGTATTACTTTATGCTCTGGTGACAAGAATAAGGAAGAGATGACTGTTTCAGGCACTTACTGTAATTATATTTTAGAAGCTACTAACAAAAATCTTGTAGGGGTCATTTTTTAAGTAACCAGACATTAGAAAGTGTCTTTGAATAAAGTAAAAAATACTCATTAAGTCATGAATATCATCGTTAGTCATTTAGATGAGGATATGCTGAGGAATAATTAACAAATCCCATTTCTAAAGAAAATAATGATTTACATGATATTGTACAATTTACCTTTAAAAATACCTGGAAAAGACAAGAAATAAAAATACAAAGAAATGCAACAGCAACACTAAAAATCAGGCAATGTTTTAATCTCATAAAGCATACAGAAACAAATAATAAAGCGCAAGGAAGAGTAGTTAGATATATTAGAGTTTGATGATTTTAGTTAATGCCTACTAAGAGTAAATAAAGACTATACAATGGAGAAAGCAAACTTAGATCATATACAAATATACTTTGTGCAAAATGGAGATTTTAAAATTCTAGGCCTCAGAGTAAAATCTGTTGAGGAAAAAAGTTGCAAACAACAGAAGAAGTATAGAGTATATTAGGAGTTTGTAGAGTAGAAAGATAAATTAATATTGATATGACTAGGAAAAAAACACTAAAATAGTGAAAGAAAATATATTCAGGCATTCAGTGCAAGATACTCCTTGTGAATGAATAATAAGTAAAATTATTCATTATAATATTGACAAATAATAAAATGGTGATACTGTTATTCTGATTAGTTTAATAAGTTTCAGCCACCCATCACCAAATCTCAGAAACCTCACAGAATAGGCAATATGTACAGAAAAATACAGGAACAGTACAGATCTTCATTAATGAACACTAAATAAAAGAATAGAATGCCATGGGGCTGTTACTTCAGTGGTGCTATGGTTTCCATCTAAGAACTTTTAAATACAGGTCAAGAAAAACCAAAATGTGGCTGAAAATAGTCTTTCTGGTCTCAAGAATATGATATCATCTAGAAAATAATAGGGAATGCTCATAGAGACCTGGAAAGGAACTGTCCCAAATTCTTCTCATAAAGTCTGCCCAAGACTTTGAATCAGAAGCACAAAAATATGTAGGGTAGACTCAAAGTAGAACAAATGAGACTGAGCTGTCAATCATGAGCCATTGGTTGTAATTTGAGTTGAATGAAGTTAATTGACTTCTTAATTAAAAATAAAAAGCAGCTCACCCTGAAGAGATAGTAGTTCTTTTGTTTACATCTAAAATGTCATGTAAAAGTCTACATTTAGCAGTGGAGCTCTTCGGTCAACAGATCATGGCAGAGTTACACTCTGCTGTGGATTAATCCAGTGATGAAATGATAGGTAGACAGGTGGTTAGGAGGTGGGGCTCACTGGGCGCATAACTGTAGAGGATGCAGCAATTCGTCTGGCTCTGTCTTGTCCATTTCTGGGTGCCCTTAGGTAAGCAGTTTTTCACCACCACGCTGCTCTGCCATGGTGTTTCTGTCTTGGAGCCAGCTGACCAGAGACTAAGACTTCTGAAACCATGAGCCAAAATGAATTCTTCCTTTTTAAGTTGTGAGAACATAGCACTACATGCTAACTAGAACCTCTAGGGACAGAAGATGAGACAATGCAGAGACAGGTAGTGAATGAACAGCATAACCACTCCTGCCCCATGACCAGTGGCTAGAGACACACAGAATTAAGCATACTGGAATCATGGGCTGTTCCCATGCCAGTGCCAGGAAAAGAAAGTCAGCTCATAGCACCAAACCCCACTCTCCTTGCAACAAGCAGCAGTGGCAGAAGCAGGGAGTGAGCTGGGTTACGGACCACAACACAGGTAGTGTTGATTGCAGTGGAGGCTGAAACTAGACTCATGTCTATCACCATGCACTAAACTAAAATAAAAATGTATTGAAGATTCAAATATTAAGACAAGAACACTAAATATACTCAAAAAAGGGGAGATATAAATATTGAAGACACAGGTGTAGAGCGAAAGTTCAACAAAACCCAGATTGCATGAAAATTACTTCAAAATATCAACAGCTGAGATCTCATCTTATTAAAACCTTTTACACAGCTAAAGAAACTACCAACAGAGGAAAATGAAAACCCCACAGAGTAAAAAAATATTTTAACCAGCTGTTTCTAAGACAAAGGACTGATACCTAGAACTTATTAAAAAAGATCAGATTAAAAGAATCCCTAAATTCAAGGCCCCAATCCAAAAATAGGCATTACATCTCCTCATATGAAGAAGTAAAAATGGCAAATAAATATTTGGAAAAATGTTCATCATCACTGGTCATTTAAGAAATGCAAATTAAAACGTTACTGAGATTCTACCTCACACCAACTGACCATCATCCAATGAACAGATAGAAAGGATGTGCATTTTTTATGCAATGGAGTTCTAGTCATCCATAAAGAAGTATAACCCTGAGACATTTTGTTTGGTGTGTGTTAAATGGGGACACTGAGACCATATACAAAGTAAAATGAACTGACCACACATGTGAAAATATGGCATTGTCTCTCTGACATGAAAATCTGAAAGTGTAAATAAGAAACAAATTATATAATAGGTCTTGTGAAGTAAGAAATTGCTCAAAAGGAAAGGAAAACTAGGAAGGATGGAGGGAAAAGAGCAGAAAAAAATGAGAAAAGAAGGAAAAATGGAAACAAACTTTGTAAATAAGGTGGGGAAAGGTGGACTCAAGGGAGGGAAAGGTAAGGTGAAGGAAAAAAGATAAATCAAGGTATATCAAGTACAGGTAAAGATTTCTATGATGAATGTGACCATTGGATATGCTTAAATTTTACCAATAAGTCAGTTGTCAAGTCAATGTGACAAAAGTTGACTTGGGTAGCTCCCAAACCCAAAGTTTTCACAAGATCCTCACAATATCAGAATGTCTACAATCCCAAGTTATTTGACATGTAATGGTGTAAGAAATGTTCAATAATATCAAGTTAGGCATGGAAGTATACAACTGTAACCCTACCTACTTGGGAGATAAAGAGAAGTTAGCCTAGGCAAATTAGTAAAAAATAAGCTTGCTGCAAGGATCACGTAGGGTGTTTTTAGTGCTGTTGTGTACATCAGGCCATTTATCTTTTATTTCCTTGTTTTTGTTTTTATTTCTTTTTATTTTACTGATACCTTTTAGATATACATAATAATAACAACAGTCATTGATCTTTTAAAAGGAAAATCCTATGGAAAACCCACTACAAGTTTTGAGTTCAGATTTTGTGCCTTTCGAAGTTATTTGTCTTATTTTAAGTTTTACTCCACAAGTTCACCTGCTAAGAAGTGAACGCTTCCCCGCTATATGCCTGCAGTGACTTCTACTTTAGACTAGCATGTTATTGCCCATAACCATTTTCTCAATGGCAGCTTTAAATGACTTACATAGAGAGGAAGCTACTTAAGACTTAATAACATCCATTTTAAAAGGCTTCACTAAAAGGCGATGAATTGAAAGGTTGCTGAAATTAGTTGAAAAGCAGGGCATAAAAAACACATTCCTTAACTTCATTATGAAATATGGCAGCGTTGCTGCACAAATAGGGGGCTATTGCTGTGAAAGTGGGTAATTAGGAAGAAAGGAGCTGCACCCAACTGATCTTATCATCACGACTAAAGGAAATCATTCTACAAATATATTAAAAGCTTTTTGCCTGTAAGGAACTGTGCCACGAACTATATATGAATAAATAAATATAGACTGGCTTTCTGAAGCTTGCAAAATGACTTGAAGGATAGATTAAAGTTCTGTAGCTTAATTGTATATTCTAACCTAGGCCAATGGACACATGATGAATGAAATTAGGTGATCTTTTACCTAGAAATGTCTAAGTTTATTTGGCAGAGATGCTTTTATTTAAAATAACACATGATTTAATACAAATCTTCTTCCAGCATTATAAGAAATTTAGAAATAAGCAATGGTTCAGAGTAACTCCTTTCCTCAAAGAGTGACCACTGCCTCAATATTTCTGTATTCTTTCCCTCTGAGACACCTACATGCTAAATTTTTGTCCTGAGGCATGTTACCATATAGTTGAGTATGACAATTAAAACTCCAAGTAACATAGTTCACTTGAAAGCTAAAGAAAATTAGGAAAGTAACCACTTCTTTATTTTTCTACTTTTAATACAAAGGAAAACATCTAATAAGTTTCTGATGACAAATATTTTATATTGCATTGAGTAGTACTACATAACCAGCCTATCTCTCTAATAGACAAAGAATCTACTTTCTGTGAGACTTAATCTTCTAAACAGTTACCTAAAAAGTTGTACCAGTTAAGGGGAAGTCATGAACAATGTAGATAAGAAATCAAAGTTTCAGGACATATTTTAATCCTAATTTGGAAATTTCTCAGTGACGATTTTTAACACGGACATATTCCCAATTTATTTGCCATTAGAAAAATACATACTTGGAATTATTTTCTCAGCATAGAGGGTAGATATGAACTTCCCTATGTGTATTATGACCATAAGTCAGCCATTACACTTATTTTCCATTTAAGAAGGTGCTAGAGTAACTAACTCATAGTTACATTACAGTGCAATGGTTATTTTGTCTAGCTAGAAAGTAAAACCGTAACTTCATTCTCAGCGATACTTTATGATAATTAACAATGGTGATCTCTGTTCCCAAACAAGATAATAATATAGAATTCTGTATTAATTTCCCTTCAAATAAGTAATGCATGCTCACAAGATGGGCAAATTTTAATTCATGCAAATTAGGAAGCTGATTCAAAATTACTAAATGTAAACTCAAAAGATAATGAAACAAATGTTGTTCATCTATGAGATATGTCTAAATAATGAGGAAGGTTTTCTATTTTATATATATTTTGAATTTTAAAAAAGCTAATACAAGAGGGCAGCCAAGTAGCTCAGCAGATTAAGCACCTGTTTAGGCAGACTAAGGACTAGGGGTCAATCCTTGATGTGTCATGGTGTCCCCACACCCAGGACACACTGAGAGGGCAACTGAGACTGGGCATAGTTGCATGTGCCTGTAGTCTCAGCTCTTGGGAGGCTAAAAACAGAAGTCCAATCTGTGTAGTGAGACCCTGTGGTTCCTGTACTAAATATCTAAAAACAAACAAACAAACAAACAAACAAACAAGAAATTAAGAAAAGAAAAAAAGTTAAGCATTAACTGCTCCTTTCTATAGACCATCAGAAATTAGCAGTACACTTATCCAAGCAATTCTGTATACATAGATACATGTCTTTTCCTCTTCCCTCTTCTATCCTTTTCCTCATCTCAGTATTTCCTTCCCCTCTGAACAGATTCTTTGAGGAAGGTATTCTTGTACCTTAATATACATTTACTATGGGTTTAGAATACAAAAATCACATACAATTTAGTTATATTTTTAGCCCAGCACAATTCAGAATGATGATTTTTCTGAAATCTATTGTTCATTTATAGCTGTTTTAAATTAATGGATAACTGAAAGATGCACAAATATTTCTTCTTTTTAAAGTGAGTGGTGAAAGAACATTCTATTTCTTTAGAAAAAGCAAAGCATTACTATTTATAAGCACTGTCAGTGTTAGTGGCTGCTGGTACATGCCACAGTAAAGCACAATAACTGACCTAAAGAAAAAGAACAAACTAAAACTGTGAAGTAGGTTTATCCTTATCACTGTCTAAGGATCTGTTCTCCATTTTTATTTAGGTGACATTTTCTCACAGTAGTGTAGATTATGTACATATTGAAAATATAATGAAAACATATGCAATTGATGAATGTAAGAAATTTTCTAAATTCAATCTTTAAATTGAAACCTTGCTATCAAAGTAAAAATTAATATTTAAACATTGTAGCCAACCAATAGCTCCTTTATGAGACAGAATGCTATACTTACAGCCCGTTGCCAAACAACATATAGTTCTTCAGTAATTCCAAACACTACTGTCACTACGGGAAGATCTGAGAAACAGTCAGTTAACACAGCCATGGAAACCACACACTATTTTAATATTATATTCAGACCTCAATTATCTTCTGCTACATTCAGACATCAACAATGCAATCTGGATGACCTAGAGCAATGGAAGACTATGTCTTCATTAGTTTTCATTAAATTAATGATCTTACTGTAGACTGTCCATATTTTATTAAAAACTTGCAAATACATTCTTAGTTTAGTGTAAACTTTCTAAAATTAGAGCTTTAAAATCATAGACAAAATGGACAAGATTTTTGATTTGATCTAATATGGATCTGGAAACATTGAGATTAATGTTTACAACTTGAAGCCTGGGAACACAGCACGAACTGATACCTAATTCTTGTATCTAATTAGCTTTTAAAAACTGTACCACAGCGTTATTTGAATTATTTCATATATATTGAAAATGTTAGTCTAACAAATCTTTATTAAAAAGTTACAAGATATGAAACACCATATTACTTAAGTAATGGTAGGTTTAACACTCTCTTATATTAGAAGTTTCAACTTCAATTGATTTTTAATCTAGTCCATATCAATGAATACCATTACAAGCATTTTTGTAGAAATTTTAATATAACTGATTCTTCAATTTATATGAAAAACTAGAGATTAAAAATTGATAAATCTAACCATTCAAATAGACGAAGAAAACTGAAGTAAATTTTCCAGAAAGTAAAACTTTTGTAAAATTACATTAGCTAAGTTAAGCTATAATTTGCATGAATACACAACTAATACAAGAGAACAGAGACATATATAGAAAGCCATATACATACGTATATGATATTAATGCATTTAAGTAATTTGCAACAAAGGCATGCATAGAATTACATACCAAGAAAAGAATGATCTTTTCAGTCAATGACACTAGGTCAAATAAGATGTATTGGAAAAGATGTAAATCTGATTCCCAGTTATACAAAGATATTTTTTATTCTAAAGTCCATGACTTCAGAATTTCTATAGTCTATTCTAAAGTATATGACTTTAGAATTTCAGATCTAAATATGATAGTAAAACTATAAATATTTAATGAAAAATATGGCACAATAACTACATTAGAATAGATAAATATTTCTAAAATAGAACCTAATGATAAACAACTGTAAAATTATAAATGCTAAGCTATACTACATTAGAATTAATAGCCTATGTTCAATGTACAGCATGGAGAAAGGAAAAGTGATACACTAAAGGAAAAAAGACATTCACAATACACACCCACTGAGCAATACAATCCAAAATATCTAAATTAAGTGTTTTCAGGGCCGGGTGTGGTGGCGCACGCCTGTAATCCCAGCACTTGGGAGGCTGAGGCAGGAGGATTGGTGTGAGTTCGAGACCAGCCTGGGCTACAAAAGTGAGCTCAAGGCCAGCCTCAACTGCATAGCAAGACCCTGTCTCAAAAAGACAAAAATAAATAAATAAATAAATAAATAAATTAATTAATTAATTAAGTGTTTTCAATCTATAACATCTTTTAAAAAAAATCTAATAATGAAATAGAAAAAGGTTTTTTTAAAGCAGACTTTACAATTTTTATTCAGATGTCATCATTGTATGTTTATTGCTCATAAAATTGCTTTACTTTATTAGTCATAGGAAATTGTTAAAAGCACAGGTAATATTATGTAACTACAAAACTAGGAAAAATGGAAATATCCAGGATTAGGATATGGAGCAGCTACAAGTCTCATAAGTGGCCAGTATGAGTAAAAGTTGTTATTTATTTTATAGGATTCTGGCAATATATATTAAAGATAATTGTGTACATATACTGATCTTGTAGCTCTCCTTAGTTCCAATGCAAACAGAAATGAAGACATTTGAATGTTTGTAGTATTTCTATTTGTAATACAGAAATGAAACAACCAAATGCATTGGAAATACAATGGATAAATTGTGTGACTTATTCGTAAAATGGAATTGTATACAAGAATGAGAATGAATAATATACATCCAAAAATATGGATAAATACTGCAATCCAGCTGTTAAGCAAAAGCAGATATAAAGCGCTTTATAATTATGCAAATTTCCTACATAATCAAAAGCAATATATTCTGTTAGAAATCAAAATGTTTACTCTTGGCCGTGGTAATTATTGTAACACAGCAGGACCTAAGAAATCTCAAGAAAAATACATGAGTTTAGATCAACCCTGAATATACTCTTTTTATTGCAGTTTTCCAAAAAAGGTAATCTTAAAAATCTTCATCAAACAAATGAAAATTATATGATGAATAGTTATATGATGAATAGTTACGATGATTATATGATGAAAATTATGAGTCTCAGTAATTTCATTTAGAAAAGATGATTATGTGATTTCAGGTCAGCATCTGGGACACAATAATTTACTCATAAACACTTTGAGCAGGAAAAAAGCTGGCAAACTAGTATGTAATAAGGAAAATGAAAGTATATGAGGTAAGTTCTGCATTTTACTATTATTTGTCTTTAAAATAGAGACTTCTTTGCACTAAGTGCTTCCTTACACAAGAATCTTGAGTGGGATTTAATCCCCGGTACCACATGCTGTGTGGGCCCTAAACTGGGCAGGCTGATCTGGCCACCAAGATTGGGCATGTGGAGCATGTCTATAATCCCAGCATTGGAGAAGCTGAAAACAGGAGGATTGTTATGAGTCCAAACTCTGTTGTGAGACCCTGTAGCAAATACACAAATTGGCGGTTTCTCAGGTGTGTAGTGGAATAGTAGAATTTATGCTTCTGAACCAATTTGTTTGGCCATCTACTAGTGAGACTGGCATATCTTTTATCAAATTTAATCACTAGGATTTTCATTAAAATATACCCACTGTCTTCTGTTTCAATTCATTCCAGTTATTGCCCAACTAGTGAATTGATTACAGAAAAATTAATCTAAAGTATTGATTGATTATAGAAAAATAAATTGGTAATTTGAAAATACATATGTTATGACTTGTGTCTAGTTTTTTCCTGAAAGCCTGATGGGGCAGGGACTTCTAGAGTTTGAGATTAACTCATGGTCCACTGGGATTATGAGTGTGAGTGCTGCTGGAATTATGGGTGTGAGTATTGCACCCATCCTGGATAGATAGCCTGAATTTAACATAAGGGAGATGGAGTTTCTCTCTGTTGCCATTTTTGGCTGTTGCTCCTCCCTTTGTTCTTGCTGTTTTGCTATTTTCCACCACCATGAACTTCTGCTCTCTGCCATGTGCCTGACTGCCATGGAGCCAGCTGAGCATAGCATGAAACCTCCAGCAACTGTGAGACAAAAAACAAAAACAAACAAACCCCCCCCCACATTTTCCTTCTTTCATTTTGAGTGTTGGATATTTGTCCCAGCAATGAGAGAAGAATAACTGAGATAGAAATTGATACCAGAGAAGTGAGTTCATTTCTGTGGATAAACCTGACCATGTGGATTACAAGCTTTTAGGAATGGCTTATGAGAAGAGAGAGGAAAGTTTTGGAGATATTGCCTAGAAGAAAAGTTCTGGAAGAGCTTCAGCTATTCTATGTAGGAGATTCAGAGCTCAGAAGACCAGAAGGATGATAGAAATCTTGCCTGTGAAGATTAGGCTGGGGAGATTTCTGCTGGAAAGTAGGATGACTTTGATTGTTGGATTCCAGACGATGTGTGTTTTGGATTGGTAGAAAGTTTTTTTTTTTGCATTTTGCTCATGTCCAAAGACTTTGCCTGAGACTGAGATTAAGCATGACAGACTCATTAATCTTTCAGAAGAAATGTCAATGCAGCCAAATACTGAGGTAGTATGATGGCTATTGTTGGGGGCTTCTAGTCAGATGTAGGTTGAGAATCAAGAGCAAAGAGCCAACAGAATGATTTAAAATGTTGTGACATCCAGGGAGAAATCTCTGTGGAATAAGTGCTACCTGCAAGCACAAGGTCCTGAGTTTGAACCCTGCTGGATTTTAAACTTGCTCTGGTCCCACTATTTTGTATTCCCCTGTTGTGTGTATCTTTTGGAATGATAATGTTTATCTTGTGCCATAGATCGTTGGAGGTGTTTAACTTTTCATTTGTACAGGACTCACAGCTAAGTGTGTCTTAAATCTTGTTATACAAGTCTTGCTTTTTTTTTTTTTTTTTTTCAGAATTTTTTTCAGTACTAGGGATTGAACCCAGGACTCTGCACTTGCCAGGCAAGTGCTTATTTTACTGAGCTATCTCCCTGGCCCCTGTGTCATAGATCTTGGAAGAGACTTATGATTCGGACTTTTCAGCAATGCTGAAATTGTTGAGACTTTCGTAACTCTTAGAGATGGACTAAAATGTCTTTTTCAGAAAGGGATATGCATGAGTCCTTGGGGTTCCGGGGATGTTATGATTGTGTCTAGTTGTCTCCCTAATGCTCATGTAGTAATGGGGCAGACTTCTAGAATTGTGATTAACTATGACATGATCCACTGGAATTATGGGTATAAGTGTTGCTGGAATTATGGATGTGAATACTATACCTAGCCTAGGGCTGATAGCCTGAATTCAATATAAGGGAGACAGACTTGCTCTTTGTTGCCATTATTGCTGTTACTCCTCTCTTTTGCTCTTGCTGTTTTGCTATTTTCCACTACCGTGAACTTCTGTCCTCTGTCATGTTCCAGACTGCCTTGAAGCCAGCTGATTATGGACTAAAACCTCTAGTAGCTCTGAGCTAAAAAAAGTTTCCTTCCTTCATTTTGAGTGTTGAGTATTTTTCTCAGCAATAAGAGAAGAGTAACTGAGAAAATATGCAGGTTGTTTATAGGAGTTACTGGACATGCATTGATTTTTTATTTAAATCAGTTATTTAAATTAAACTTGTTTGAACAATGCAAGCTAAAATCTAGAAAAACTAAAATATGAATACCGTGTACATAGAGATCTGTATTCCTTTGGGTAATCTTTCTGTATATATGTGTCAATATGTGTTTGTATGTTATACAAATTAAAGGTTATGAAAGACATTCCAAATATATTTTTATAATGTTTAAAAAATACGCTCAAGCAATTCCATTTGAAGCGGCATTATGGTTGAAACAAAAAATCTTATCAAGTGAATAACACTTCATTATAATTTTTAAAGTAATTCTTAGTGAAAAGTAGATGGATATATTTCTGTTTGTTTGTTTGTTTTTATTTTTTTCTTGTTTCAGAACTTCTGTTTGTTTGTTTATTTATTTTTATGGCTGGCTCAGCCTGCCCTGAGGGCATAGCTGACGCAGCATGTGGTGCCGGGGATCGAACAGAGGTCCCTGCAGCCTCCTAAGCTTTCCTAAGCAGGTGCTTTAGAACACTGAGCCATCCCACTGGGCCCTAGATGGATATATTTCTTGATAACACATCACAATAAAATATTTCTAATCAAAATAATCGCATACATACACAGAAGACAACACAAGAAATGTTTTGTAATCTAAAAACAGCAAAGAAACCATTTAAACATTCAGTACAGTGTAAATATCCTATAAAGTGAGAATCATGAAACACCCACATTTTCATATGATTAAATTGTGCAGTATGTGAGGAGTGCCAATTAAAGTTTTGAATTACATTTTTGGAACCAACCGCCTGTAGCATCTATCTCCCTCAAAAGTAACATCTGTGTAGCTGGCAGCATAAGACCAGATTTTTGGACACTAGTTTTATAGAGTAGAATATTATAAGCCTGATTTTATATTTCCAAGTCATCCTAAATGTACCTCAACCTACTTTGAAAAGTTTATTTTTTTTCCCTACAATTTTATGTTTGGAATTTAAAGGCAGAATGACTGTGTTTCAGTTATATTAAGGACTTGGAATAAACATAGAAGAAACTATCTGCATCAATACTAAGGCATTGGAAAGGTACTTTTCCTTTGGTATCTAGCCTTTAGATAAGTATTTGTTTTTTGTAAGCTAGCCACTTGAAAACACAATCTAGTGAATTAAAGAAGACCATAGATAAGTCCAGTCTGTTTTAATGTGACAAGAGTTCAAACACTTGATCATACTCAAGCCATAAATTCTATCTTAAGTCATCAACCTGGGCTCTCCTTTTCCAAGGTACATATGCTTAACTTTCAATGTAATCAATTTTCCAGTATCAACATTAAATGTGAAGACAGGAAGCTAATGCTTTAAGTTTCCTGCCATCATTAGAATTCACTGAAAAAAAAAAAAAACTAGAGAAGGGTTCTAAAGTGGGAGTTGGCCTCATGCAGAGCATCAAAACTGACAGTAATTAAACTCAAGGACTTTCTCCATGTATTCCTTTCTATAAAAATACAGAACACCAAAATGTAATGAAATAGCTAACATAAAAACATATGCATTACATACAAATTTTAATGGCTGCACTGGAGAGCAGTAATTATGTTTTTTCCTTGCCTTCTGAATTTTAAAGTTCCTCCTGACACCAATCCTCACAGCCTTGTGAGTTCAGCAGAATAGCGGTTTTTATTCACATTATACAGACGACAGAACTAGGTTGACAGAGGTAAAGAGACTTACTTCTTACAGTCAGTAAGTGTGACCAAAAGGCTTTGACCTATAAACTCTTTCATGCATCAAGCTGACCACATGTTATTGTCCCTTCAAGCCATGAAACTATAGGAATATTCTTATGGCTATGGGACAGGATTTGACAGCCTAGCAACTAAATATCTCCTCTGTTACCTTTATGCGCTTCTAACTGGAATATAGATTTATTCTTGTGGAAGCGTCTCTATTATTATTATTACTATTATTATTATTATTATTATTATTATTATTATTAATGGTTTTTTTTTTTGGTGCTGAATTCAGAACGTTTGTGATGAGCTACATTCCTAGGCTTTTTATTTTTTTAATTTGAGTCTGTGTCTTACTAATTTTCACAAGCTGGATCAAACTTGCAATCCTCCTACCTCACCCTCCAATGTGGCATTCTAAGCTCATGCTCAGCAAGGCTTTTCAAATTTTAAGGGATAATTTGTAAAAGAAAATTTTTGTAAAAATTTTAAAGCTTGCACCAGCATACAGCGCTTATGGGGACCCAACCAAAAGGTAACTAACAAGAGACATGGGAAGACATCAAGTGCAGACACTGGCATCTCCTCGGCGGCTGTGACATCATGCTCCAGGGCCTCTTCCCATAAGTGTAGAATGGCAACCCCAAGGAGAAGCTCATCTCCCCTGCTGCAAAAGAGGATGCCAAGGTGCCAACAACAAGATCATCATAGTGGGTGTAGGGCAAGTTGGTATGGCATGTGCTATCAGCATTCTGGGAAAGTCTCTGGCCGAGGAACTTGCCCTTGTGGATGTTTTGGAAGATAAACTCAAAGGAGAAATGATATATCTGCAGCATGGAAGCTTGTTTTTTCAGTGGTCTAAAATCGTGGCAGATAAATATTACTATGTAACTGCCAACTTGAAGATTGTGGTGGTGAATGCCAGAGTCCATCAGAAAGATGGGGAGAGTTGCCTCAGTTTGGTGCAGAGAACCGTGAATGTCTTTAAGTTCATCACGCCTCAGATTGGCAAGTACAGACCTCATCATTGTGGTTTCCAGCCCCAATGGATATTTTTACCTATGTTACATGGAAGCTAAGTGGGCTGCCCAAGCACCGTGTAATTGGAAGTGGATGCAATCTTAGTGTCAACCTTCGGGATGAGTCGCATGGAAGCGGATGCAATCTTGATTCAGCTCAATTTCACTATTTTATGGCTGAAAATCTTGGCATTCATCATAGAAACTGCCACGGGTGGATTCTGGACAAGCATGGCCACTCAAGTGTGGCTAGCTGGCCTGGAGTGAATGTAGTGGGTGTTTCCCTCCATCATCTGAGTCCAGAAGTGGGCACGGACAACAACAGTGAAAACTGGAAGCAAGTGCATAAGATGGTGGTTGAAAATGCCTATGAAGTCATCAAGCTCAAAGGGTACACCAGTTGAGCCACTGGTTTGAGTGTGGCTGACATTATTGAGTCCATCCTGAAGAACCTATCCAGGATTCATCCAGTTGCCAGGCATGGTCAAGGGAAAGTACGGCATTCAGAATGAAGTCTTCCTGAGCCTTCCCTGCATCCTGAATACTCAGGGACTGACCAGTGTGATCAAACAGAAGGTGAAGGATGAAGAGGTTGTCCAGCCCAAGAATAGTGCAGAGATACCTTGTGGGACATTCAGAAGGACCTAAAGACCTGTGACTACTGTGTGCTAGGCTGTAGAAGTTTAGAAACAATCCTGTAACTAATTCTGAGTCTTTATCCTTCATCTTCATCCATGGGTCACAGTTTATTTCTTCCTTAAGATCTAACAGGAGCCCCCAGATTCAAAGCCCAGATTTGGATTAATGCTTGTAATATGAGCTCATGAACAAGAAAGAAAGACATCAGAAACAAATTTTATTGTCTTTGTTTTGTCCTGTTAGTCATCCTAATTCTGTTTTATGCATTTGGCTGTCAGAAACTAGTTTTGATTCTCTTAACATCTTGAACATATGTGTTTCATCTGTACTGTAATAGTAATAATGATAAATTGTATTTTATTTAAATCTACCTTCAAAATTATTTACTAAAAATTACAGGCTTCTTCAGGCAGTAGGAATACCAGGAGAACAGCTGAGAGGAAAAGACAAGTAGTAGCCTCAGAATTTCTAAACGATTACAGAGTAATGCCAAAAGGCAAGAACTTATAGTCAGCTGGAGGATTTGAGTAAAAATAAAGTTACTAATTCTTAGATATTTTTATTTTTTATCTCTACTAGACTTGAGAACTTTTTAAGTAAATCTAGCTGTAAATAATTTATGTCCAAGCACTAAATGTTGAGAAAGTATGACTTCATGGTTAAATAAGACTTCTGGCGAGGTGCTGTGCATTCATCCCAATTTTTTACTTGAGCAATCCAGTTATTAGATTGATTTTGGATTCATTTAACAGTCATTACAGAAGTCTCTGTCTTTAAAAATTTAGCACATTATTGAAATATTAAATATTTGTGCTCCCTGCATTTCTTGTTATGAAATGTACCAAAAACACATAGAGCTTTAAAATCTGTATGTGTAATTTCTAAATTAGCTATAAATATTAACTATAAGACAGTCTATGTTATCATATATTCTTATACTGAAATAATTAGTGCCATTATGTTTATTCTCTGAGTAACATTACATTCAAATTTTTCACCACAAAATAAAAGCCAAATAACTTAGGAGTAACACCTTCAAAACCTTAAAATGTGCAAATTGTTGTCAGGTAAGATGTTAGAAACTGTTTCCTCAACAGACACTTAAATCTCTCCTAAGAATGCCACCATAGTAGCAGAAAATGCTTCACTTATTGTTTAAAAGAATACTAAAGTGGAATGGAATCCCTGTAGAATGGATATGAGCTTTTATTTCTTGAAAGTGGCAATGTTGCTAGCAATTAAGAACAAACAGCCAAGAGAAGGAGGGGTAAAAAGCAAGGTAGAATGTTTTGAGAGGTTCATCCAGGAACATTGTGTTGTCAGGGGAGTAAACACTGGAGCAGGAAGCTCTATTGCTTCCACAGAACTGCAGCGATATCAAACACCTCTAACTCTTCATCTGTACAAGAGCCTGGGTCAGGCTGTGGTAGGTGAGATGTAGGCAAACCAGTGATATTTAGGCTTAGTGGTCTTATTAGGATTTAGGATTCATCTTGCTTTATGGAGTACATGAAAACATTCTCCTTCTGTTATTTCTTGGTAGGAGGCTTTCCTGTTTGGCTTAGTAACAACAACAAAAAACCGTGAAGCTTTTTATATTTCAGTTCACTTTCTATGGATTTTACTAATAACACACTAGTTAATAAATATAACACCATCTTTTCTAATATTAGGTGAAATATTATTCAATACTCTGTAGTTGTTGAATCATGGAAGTTCAGCAGAATGAGCCTTCCAATTACAGGCATTATACAGCCTAGGTCTTCAACAGAGAGGCAACACTGGACAATGCAATAGCACACTGACACATTTTAATATGAACTCTGTGAAACTCAGAATCTTTTCTGCTAGAGATCTAACCGAGACATTATTACTAAAGTGTAGAATTAAGTGTCATTACTGGCTGTCTTGGCCACATGAAAGTCATTGGTTCCCATGGAGTACACTTTAGGGGGTTTGGCTACTTGGTGAGACCAAAGCTTTTCCACATACCAGTTCTAAGTCTCATTTTCTCTCTAGTCCCTACTCCTTTTACCTAATGGTGGCATTCCTGCTGCAGAAGAGAAAGGACATTTCAGTGGATCTTCCTCTGAGCAAAAGTTTCCTTTCAATATACTGCATCTCATCTCAAATTTTAATTAGCAACAAAATATTCATCATTACCTTTCGATAATGAGATAACAAAAATAGTACTCAGTATGCCAAAGTCCTCTACCCAGAAAACTATCCCCAGGTCCTCTTTTAACATGAATATATATATATATATATATATATATATATAATGAAATATATATATATATATATATATATATATATATATATATATATGTTAAAGATACTTGCTTAAATTTGTGGCTAATTATAGTCTAAAAGCCAAACTACAGGTAGAAAACAGAACAAAGATTTAAAAATAGAAGAAAAAGAAAAAGGTAGTTAGCTGATAAACCCAAAAGAAATTGGATTTATTGTTAATGTTGTTAATTCAGGCTAAGGAAATAATAATGGATAGACTAAAGGAAAAAAGGGGAGGACCTATTTGGGAATCAGAGGGAAAACACTCCGACCTGAGCCTGCTGGAATGCCTTACATTAGCCATTTGCTTTTTGAAAAGTTGGCAAGTACTACACGCCAAAGAGTGGAGATGGAATTATAACCGTAATTTATGTGTTTTCAAAGCACATTGTATTTAAAGTAATACAAGGTACTGAAACCTGCTGAGAGCGCTGCAAGCTTGAAAGGCCATTAGCCTCTACCACTTAAAGCTGTTGAAAGGCACCGTACCAGTCACAGTCCAAAGAGCTGCTGACACACTGTGGAAGGGCCAAACCCAGCCAAAACCCCATTGGCAGCGAAGGCAACTGAAGGACTGCAGAGCAATCAGCCCCTGCCTCTGTGGCTCTGTGTTTCTGAAGGCAGACTCTTCTAGACTTCATTCCCAGCATCTAATTGCTGCTAAAGCTGTTAGTAGCAATTATCACTTAGTAGGCACACAAAAGAGCCCTGATTACAATTAGCCCTTATAGATTGACTTAAATTTTAAATTGCACACAATTCAGTGAGGTTAGCAATTGAGCTGTGTGAGTCCCATGGTTGGACATCTTTTAGGTGGAACCAATGTGAAATCCTGATATCCTGTTCTTCGCAAGCTGTTGGTTCACTGAGTATGATACCCTAGAGCCATGATATAACAGAGTAGCAGGAAGTGACTGAGAAAATGAACTTCAGACATACATTTTACATTCGTGAATAAGCTATAAGAATAGGAATGTGAAATTTCCAAGGGCCATTTGAATTTTAATTAGCTCTCGATTAACAGTTTATGGTAATATTCCTAACATGAGTACTTGTAACTCTTAGAGATTCAATGTGAATAAAAAGTAGGAAGGGCTAAGTATGAAGTTACAATAGCCTGTGTGTCTTTGTGACAGTGCATATTCAGACTGAATAGTACAATGAAATAATGAAGAATTCTTGGGGTCCACAGTATGGGGAACCATGTTTTTAAGCTTTGCTGTTTCACTTTGCTACTGAAAAGCTTAAAAAACCACATAGATATGTGGAACACTGTTTAAAGTATGGTACATGAATATCACTTATTTCCCATTCTTTAATTATAAAACTGCAAATTGCTTAAACCTAACTGCTCTGATATTTCACCATTATTTTGAAAATTGGTCATAATATAGTCATTTAATTTCAACTAGTGGGGAATGTGGCTTGTATATCCTAAGGGAACATTAGAAAGTGGTTTCTTGAATATAGCAATGTAAGAGAAAGTATTGGAAACAATGTGGTAAAGTCGTTGTGTGAGAATATTTTCATTGACATAAGAAAAAAATATAAATTTTAGTTTCTTTTTATTGATACATGTGTGTGATACACAACAATTACATTCATCTTGAGCTGGCATATACTGTGTGTAAGTATGTGTACATGTTGTAGTTTAATCATTAATGCTCCTTTCCTTCCACTCTCCCATCTCCCTGTCCCAAGATCGCCTTTGAATCTCCATAAATGTATTTCTACATGCCATCTCTACACATACTTACAATTTTATGAAGCTGCATGATTAAAATTCTGTATTGAGAACTCTGCGATATAGAAGAAGGTCTCCAGATTATATCCATTTGCATATGGAGGGAAAATTTCCCCTACTAGGGGGGAAAAAAACCCAAAACTTAATAGAGAGTTTTGTAATTTTAAGTGTGTTCTGTTTCAACTGGACTATCAATTATAAATAAGAGAGATGTCTACAGGTTTAGACTAGTGTCCTAGATTAGTAAAACCTTACAATGCTGTAGGGTAAACAAGAGGAAGTTAATCTAAGACATGTAAATCCCTGTGGGGAGAAGTGATATTTTAAAGCAATGCTGGTGTCATTGAAGGCCCTTTACTTCATCCTTTCTTTTAAGACTGAAGGACGGGGCCTTAAAAACAGGAAGTTCACATTTTGGGAAGAGAAAGGAGATTATTGAGAATGGAAGGTGAGAGAGTATTCTTTACACCATTCAGAGATTTCTGGAACCAGAATACGTAAATGACAGCAAATTATCATTTTGAGAGGAAAGAGTTGGTGGCAGAAAAATTGTCAGGGTGCCAACAGCACCCTGGTTTCATAGATAACTGATTTTGCATAGTCACTGAAAGACACCCTATGTAGAAAAGCATTGCTTTTTGTCACTGTAATGGCAACCAATAGGAAAGAGGAATTGACTTTAGCCAATGTGAGAGGCAAAGGGACATTAGCTAGTGGTGACAAACATGGCATGTATGCTAGAGTGACTTTTATCATTGAAAGCTCTGAAATGTTTGTTGTTGAAGTGAATCGAGGAAATGAAATGTTGGGATTCCCAGTAATGTTCCCCACCGACCGCACTGTGAGGATTGCTGAAGTTGTGTTGGCTTTAAGCCAAAATAAATAAGGGTGGTATTCATTTCATACAAAGTGAATGTTAGCAATGCATGTACCCTTGACCTATAAGATAAATTTTTTTGATGGTTATACTTATACTGTCTCAAAGATGATATTATTTTAGCAGCTAATCCTTAACCTATGCATGCCTTTACAATGTAAATGATGTATCTGCCATTTGCCTTGATACATGCTTCTAAAAGACTGCTTAGAGTAGTGCAGCACTGTGTTGGCCTTGGGAGTATTTTCTACAAGAGGGTTTTTAAAAATTTTTTTTTGACTCCTATGTTTTTATAAGAATATTGAAATGGATACACTTATTTACCATTCTGCTCTGGGCCAGGATGTGACAACTTTTTTTTTTTTTTTGTCTTTTTGAGACAGGGTCTCACTATGCAGTTCAGGCTGGCCTTGAGCTCACTTTTGTAGCCCAGGCTGGTCTCGAACTTGCACCAATCCTCCTGCCTCAGCCTCCTGAGTGCTGGGATTACAGGTGTGAGCCACCACACCCAGCTAACTTTTTCAAAATAGTAATCTTACATATTTTTTTAACCTCTGCAGGGTGGGACTCTTTCATAAGATAATACTCAGTATGGGCTTTAGTAACTAGATATGAACTATTTGCCCCAATGATGAATTTCCTAATAAAAGTAAATAAAATTACTATAACAAGAAAATAATCTTAGCCTTTGTGACATTATGAAAAAAAATTTATAGTGTTCCTTGAAGTTGCATAGGAATGCATTCAGAAATAATAGTTTGAGGGAAAATACACCCCTTTGCTCTCTTCTCTTTTCCACAAGTGCCAGAGGAAAGGTTTTAACACAGATCTCCAGGCAAAAAACTAGACTTTTGCATGGTAGCCCAATGTCCTACCCACTTTAGTCCCAATGAACATAGATTCAACTATAAAGACATAATGAAATTTTTTCTTGGGAATTAAAAGTTTATCCTGTGATGACTAGATAGCTCAGCGCACCACATGCCACACCAGCCCCACCTCACGGTGCTGAACCGGCCAACAAGACCAGGCATGGTGGCACAATCCTGTGTTCCCAGCACTCAGGAGGCTGAAGTTTATCTTGTTATAGTGACACATGAGTTTTGATTAGAACCTAGTGCAGGATTAGAGACAGACTAGAGTGGTATTGATTAAGGGTTGAGGAAGGAGTTACATACTTACAAATATAAAGATGCACTAAATTTTAGTTAACTTATTTTTTTCTGTTGGCTTTATGCCAGTTTTTCCAGGAAAAATAAATAAGAAAAGAACAAAAATGTATAGCTCCTTTCAAAAGAAAAATAATAATTTCTAAAAATGGCACACACAATGATATAATTTATGTTAATAAGGTAAATATTAGATTTATAAAAGAAATACATTTTAAAAATTATTAAAAAGTTTTGGAGGTTTGAAAGCAATTTTCCATGAATTTAGAAATTATTTTATGACTGTTTATCTTTGAGATTTCTAAAAAAGGAACATAATTACAATTTTATGTGAAATTTTTTATCCCTATACTACCTAAAATAATTTTGCTTATTACTTACAATGATATTAAAAGAACTAGCATTTGGAGAGGTAGAATTTTCACTCAAAATTCCAAAAAGACCACTGCAGTTATGATTTTCTATTTTCCCAGCTGACAATGTTTGCTAATTCCAACCCTTTGACGTCAGTCACAGACATTTGACTTGATAAGTGAAAAGTAAATAAAAGCGACATCTTCAGAGGCCAGTGCACAATTCTCCATATCCTCTCTCCTCTTGTTGGAACCAGTAGCAATCTCAATTCTTGTTAACTTGCATTTCTGAATAAGGAAAATCTGAGGCAGAGCCAGAACTTCACCTGTGTTGGATATGTAGTACAGTAAGCAAAGAAACCTTTGTTGCATTATGTCACCACAGATTTGGTTTATTTGCTACTACTAACTACACTGCTTTGCCTAATTAATATTACGACTTAAATTCTTTAAATTAAGGAATTTATTAGAAAACACTGCTTTAACGTCAGTCAAGTTGGGATTCAAATCTGGCTTTCGCAATTTTTAAGGAGGTAATGTTGGCACAATTCCCAACTACTCTTTCACTTATTTAGCTATGAAATTGGAATTACATAGCTACTTCCAAAGGCAGTGGATTTCCTGGATTACAGAGGAGATATGTGAGGGAATGGCTGTACTTTTAAGCTCGTCTTATTGAACCACGCAGTGCATAGGACCTTTCATTGTAATATCTCCTAAGGAAGGGTACAGCTTAAGCTATTTCAGGTTACTTATGATGACATCAAGTTCTAACTCAAGGCCAGATTTTTAGTTAATGTTTCCACTAATGTAACTCCATGCATACTATGAATATTATAAAGCTAGAGATTTAGGCCAAATTATAATGGCAATTTTTATGAATCTATTTCAGCATCCTGAGCTTAGTAATTTTGATTAATGGCTCCTTCAAAAGCTTGGCATTAGTAGTGACTGAAAATGGCTTAGAGAACTGAGTTTAGAGCTGAGTAATTGTCCAATGAAGTTCCTGCAGAAAACTCAGATAAAAGGGGCCTAAAACAGGGCCCTCTGCCTCACAGAGAAAATGTTTTTATTTATGATTTTGAACATTAAATCTAGCTTCTAGTAATTGTATTCTTGAAGGAAACAGATTATGTACAGGAGTAGAATGGAGAAAAGAAAACCTTGACTGTATATGGTGACGCTGGACTTGAACATTTGTATTCTCAGAGACTTCATTCCTAAAAATAATCAAATCTACAAAAAGACAAAAAAATTATAAGAAATAATCTGATTTAAAAAGTAAAATAAAATGGATGGACTGGCTAGTCTGAATGTCAAATTTATTTACCTCTTAAATAGTTTCTAGTATCTATGATAATTACTCTACTTGCAAATCTATAATATTATTACTGAACCGCATAAGAGGAAAGAATCAAATATTATTATTTATTGGATGGCTGGATGTCTATACCTACTAGCAGAGAAAAAACATAAAGCAAAAATAAGTCCTTTAGGAGTTATAATCTAATCAGGAAAACAAAACATACATTCCCTCTTTTTTAAAGGTTAATGCATGCAGTTCAGATGATAATTGCATTAGAGTTTAGAAGAAAGAAAATCACTCAGTGGTTCATGATGTGTAGCTCAGGAACTC
This sequence comes from Myocastor coypus, assembly GCA_004027025.1. Taxonomy (NCBI): domain Eukaryota; kingdom Metazoa; phylum Chordata; class Mammalia; order Rodentia; family Myocastoridae; genus Myocastor; species Myocastor coypus. Next base: position 42,253 of record PVJA010016829.1, read on the forward strand.
CTGGGGCTCACTGAGACTTTTCAGGAGGCCAACAAGGTCAAAATTGTTTTCATAATAATATTAAGATATTATTTACTTTTTACACCTTCATTCTCTTATGAATGCATGTGACATTTTCCAGAAGCTTAATTCTGTGTAATTACACATTTTTTTTTGTGATATCTGTTGGAATCTATGTTTTCTAATTTTCATGTCTTGATAGTTCTCTGTTTCAATTTTTTTAATTGATATGTACATCGACTTGCCCTTGACCACCCAGCAAGAAAAAAAATAATCCTTAATTACAGTGCATGGAACACAGAGCTAGATTGGTGAGATGAGCTTTAGGAGGCTTAGATTCAATAGCCTCCAACATCACAAGCTTCACTGGTGGCACACTGCAATTGCAAAACCTTTGACTGTGTATGTATCTGCTTCCTCTTAGTCCAAAGAGAAGTATATTCTTTCCTTTTTTTTTCTTTCTTTCTTTTTTCTATGCAACATCAA
>PVJA010016830.1:0-42644 GCA_004027025.1 Myocastor coypus
AAAAAAAAAAAAAAAAAAAAGACCAAAAAAAAAAAAAAAAAGACGCAGGGGTATGTCGTTGGGACTACCAGTACTGAATACTAAGTCCATGGTCTTGGTATCAAGCTAAAGTGCCCAACTTACTTGTTTATTATTTATTTATTTATTTATTATTTATTTATTGAGACAGGGTCTCGCTGTTGCTCAGTTGCCCAGACTGGGTTCAATCTTGCAATTGTCCTGCTTCAGTTTTTCCAGAGGGCTGGAATTCTAGTCCATGTCCTCAGCCTCAGCTCTGTGACAGGATTATGTATCAGGTAGAGAGTGGTCATTTTGGTTACACAGGAATTGGAGACAATTGCCTCAAGGAGGGCTTATTTATTTATTTATTGATTGATTGATTTATGATTATTGTGGCCAGCTCAGCCTGCCCTGGGGGTGGGGCTGGTGCAGCATGTGGTGCCAGGGATTGAAGCACCGTTCCTGTGGTTGCCTAAGCTTCCCTAAACAGGTGCTTTAGACCACTGAGCCATCTTGGACCCCACCCCCTCTTTTTAAAAAAATTTACACTGTTGGGGAATCCCATTTATATTGAGCAGAAAGATGTTTGGACGGCAGGAACCAGGAGTCCACGAAGGAGCACGACCTGGAGCCAGGCCCAGCAGTGACTGTGACCTGGGTCTTCGAAGCCTCCGTGTCACCTGCTCTGCACTCTGCTGGACTGAGCTCCGGCCTGCGAGCTTCCTGGGCTGTGGGGGTGCTTGGCATCGCTCCCTGTGTCTTTGGCCTATTTTGTGCCTTGGTTTCTTTGTGAAGAGGACAGTGAAAACACCCATCAGAGCCTCTGGCGCTGCCCGTGTGGCTGGTGTCTGTGCAGCCGGCCTTCCTTAGCCACTGTTCCTCTCTTTTTGAGCTAGTTTCCTGACTCTCCACGGCGCTCGTGGGGGTTCTAGACTCAGCATTCTGGCGGCCAGAGTAGCTGCTGGGAATGCAAGCCGAGTTAACAGATCAAGTGGGGGAATAAACGCTGACAAGCACGCTAGCTGGGTGGAAGTAGGAAGAGACTTGGGGTTCCACCGAAGGCACATGAACCCGCTGGGAGATCCCCACACCCGCCTTCTGGGGTTTTTGCAGTCATTAATTTCTTTAGTGTAATGACTGAGCCTTTGCTCTGACCAATTGTGGATCCCAGCAGAAATAACCATACAAGTGTAACCCCCCCCCCTTTCTTTTAACAATAAAATGAGGAATTTCCATCATATAGGCAACTAGACTTTAGAATAAAGACAGGACTGGCTAGTGCCACAGCTATGGAGGACAGAGGATGGTCTAGAACAGGTCATTTAAGATTCTGAGAGCCGGATGGGATGTAGGAATGGCTGGATCAAGGCAACATCAGAGGAGCTGTGCTGACTCTATATATCCTTGGGAGTTAACTTCCTGAGTCTCAGTCTTTTCTTTGGTGAAATGAAAGCACTGGATTAGACTTTTTTTTTTTTAATTTTTTAAAATTTATTATTTTTTCTTGTTTCAGAACCTTTGTTTGTTTATTCACTCATTTTTATGGCCAGCTCAGCCCGCCCTCAGGGCAGGGCTGGCACAGCATGTGGTGCCGGGGATCGAACCACAGTCCCTGAAGGCGCCCAAGCTTTCCCAAGCAGGCGCTTTAGACCACTGAGCCATCCTGCCAGGCCCCTGGATTAGACATTTAAAAAAGAAGAAAAAGAAAACAGGAGAATCACTATGTGTCCAATCTGTATAGTGAGACCCTGAAGACTCTGTACTAAAATAAATTTAAAAAAAGAAAATAAGGAAATCACAGGGGCTCTAAACTACCCAAAGCACCGAGGAAAGTTTGGATAAACAGTTCTCCAACCAGCTGACCTAAAACCTAGCCCTTGTGACTCTAACATTCTGCAGCACTAGGGCTTATGGCCATGCAGCCTTACCTTTTGCTAGGAGAGGAAGGATCCAGATACCAGGGAGCCTGGTGGGTCTTTCTGTGGCCTCTGATTTTTCTCTGAGAAGGAGGCCAGTGGAGAGTTGTCCCAGGCTTTGAAAAGGTTCCTCTGGCTGCCACACTGGGAAAGATCTGGAAGGCAGAGAAGGTGGAGGCAGATAGAACGGGGAAGGGGTTGCTACAGTAGTCAGGGGTGGGCTGGTGTGGGTTGGACCAGGGAGCTGGTGAGGGAAGTGGTGTTAGGGGGTGAGATTCTGAATTGGTCTTGAAGCTTAGCGCCCATGTTTGGTGTTAGTACAAGAAAGAAGTCAGGCTGTCACCAAGGCTTTGGTCTGAGTGATGGGAAAGGTAGAGGGGGACCCCTTCCTGGATGGAGGAAGTTCTGAGAGGAACCACTTTGGGGAGCCAGGGGCAGTAGGAATCAGAGGTTGATGTGGATGCAGCGCTCATAGATGCGCAGGTGGGGGTGTCAAGTGTGAGGCATCTGTGGACCCCACTGTGGAATAAGAAGGAGCCGCAGGCTGGAGGAAAAAATATGAAGGCTTTCATGTGTCCTCGTTATTTTTCTCACAGCTGATACAACACCTGACACCCACAGCTTAAAGGAGAGGTTTGTCGTGGGTCCTATGTATGGTGTGTGGTAAGTGGGCTCCTAGGCAAGGGGGAACAGTGGAGGAGAGTCTGCTGAGGTCATGGAGACCTCCAGTAGAGAACAGGGCGTGGGGCCAGGGAGGAAACGTGTGCCCCAGTGACCTACCTTTTCTCGCCCTTAGCTTTCTCAGCCCACCTTCTATAACCAAGCCAGTTATACAGACGCCATGCCCAATCGCCTTTCAGAAGCCTCACCTCTGAGCTGGGGGGCAGGCAGACAGAAACCGTAGCATTCTGCTCCTCGACACCCACAGACTCACATTCATCTCTTTTTGCACAATGCATCTAGTCCATCTCATGAATTTCCAAAGTCTTGACAGTTCTTGCTTTACTTCAAAGTCAAAGTCTAGGGGCCTATGAGATAGCTCAGTGAGCTAAGTGCTCACTGAGGCAAGCATAGGGACCGTGGCTTGATCCTTGCACCACATGTGTGCCAACCCAGTGGTGGAGAGGCTGAAAGCAGGAGGATCACCATGAGTCTAAACTGCATAGTGAGACCCTGTAACCACTAGATACATTAAAAAAAAAAAAAAAGCTCAAGTCTAAAGTCTCTAAGACTTAAAACAAACTCCTAGCTACAAGCCCTATAAAAAATCAAAAGAAAGTTAAACGCTACCAACCTACAATGGCACAAGGCAAGCGTACGCATCCTAGAATGGAGAAGAGGTTGATAAACAGCAATGGTACTAAAGTAGGACCAAAACCCAACAGGGAAAACATTAAATTCTTTAGCTCCACATCAGCTCCCCAGACAAGTGGGTGCCAGCTGCATCCATGGTTTGTGGTCCACGCATCCATCACCCACAGACACACCCAGGGCCTTACTCTTGGGGTAGGTGGTTCGTACTCCGATCAACTGGACAAGTTACAATGAGCAGTCACATAACATATGTGAAAGTACTTAAGGCTTTTGAAATGAACTGTTAAATTCCTTTTTGAAAAGTTTCATGGTTAACTATTGCTGGAGGATAAAGAAATTCCTAAATCTAAGTATCAGCTTTAAGAAATCTAAGCCCAGGGTTGGCGAGATAGCTCAGTGGACTAAGTTCCTGCTTAGGCAAGCTGAGGGACCAGGGTTCAATTTCCAGCATCACCTGCTGCGCCAGCCTCACTCTAGGGAACATTGAGCTAGCCACAGAGACCAGTTTGATGGTGCCCGCCTGTAATTCCAGCACTGGGAAGGCTGAAAGCAGGAGGATCACTACAAGTCTGAGCTGTTCAGGGAGATTCTGTACCAAATCTATTAAAAAAACAAAAACCAAAACAGAAAAACCTAATCATTGAAGAGGTGAAAAATCATATCTCGATATTTTAGTTTGCATAACTTGCATTCCCAGTGTGGTTTATGTCTTTTAAAATGTTTTATTGGCAGATAATTATACATGTTTCAGAACATTTTTACTTTGTGTGTACATCAACTCAAGATAATTAGGTTAACCATCTCTTCAAACATTTATTTATTTATTTATTTGCTACAGGGTCTTGCTATGTAGCTCAAACTCATAGTAATCTTCCTGTCTCAGCCTCCCCAGTGCTGGGATTATAGGCATGTGCCTCCAGGCCTGTGGTTCCAGGACTGCCCTTGCATGTAGCACCAGGGATCAAACCTGGGTCCTTGCACTTTCCAGGCTACCTCCCCAGCCCTACACATATATTACCTCTTGTGATGAGAACATTCAAATTCTCTTTAGTTTGAATCATGTGACATGATATTATTGACAGCAACCACTCTTCTGGGTCACAGAACACCAAAACCAACTGTTCTTGTCTGGCTATAAATTGAGGGTCCCCCCCCCCCCATGAATGGTTTCATGTCTTTTGGCCAATTCTACTCCACCACTTAGGAAGGGGAGGTCATGTTCTTTGGTTGTTGGAAACAGTAACACTGGGGTGTGGTCTTTACACTGATGGAGAAGAAATTGTGAGTATGATTAGGCAAACAGTAGCTCTGAATTTTAATTTCGTGGTACTTCCCATGTACAGAGGGTTGGCCTGTTAGCGTCAAGTGTACCTGTGTTTACCTTTTTGAGTTCTTCTTTCTGCTTTTTATTCCCCTGATGAAGAAAGCTGTTTCTCTTAATACCAGAAAAATATTAATCTGTATGTTATTATAGTTTTATGGTTTAATTAAAATAATAATTCTTTGGTTCTTTTGAAATGTATTTTGATGTATGTCAGGAGGACTTGAATATTTTCCTGTCCCAAATTGTTAATGAATTGCTCCTGCATCATTTATTGAGCATTCCACAAAATTTCTCATTAATTTAAATGCCACTTGAATCAATGCAAAATTCTGCCATATACTTAGGCCTATTTCCAAGCTTTTTATTTTTTCATAGTTATGTCTGTTCTTCCACAATGTGTAGTTATTATAATTTTGTAGCCCACTGCATAGCTGGTAGATAAAAATCTATTATTTATATTTAAAAATTCCTATATTAATTCTCACATTTATTTTTCCATTCATACTTCAGATTGGAGCTTTCATAAAGTTCAGAAATTGTTAGTTGCAGTTGTATTAAGCTTACCTATGACTTTGAGCAGAATGAATAGACTTGTAATGTTGTTTTTTCCATCCTTGGGAGGGGTCTTCTGTAACAATGGATCATTTTTACAATGCCTATACAAAATTTCCATGCTGTTTTATAAACTTCTAAATATATCTTAATGATTTTCTTCCTAGATAAAAGTCTTCCTATCTATTATCTGTTAGTCAGCCAATGAATCAATCTTTATCCTCAATCTGTATCAGTGTTTTATCTATATTTATCATTTATCCATCTATCCACTCCTAATCAGCAATCATATATCATATGGCTAGGTATCTATCCACCTGCCATATCTATCTATCTGGCTATTTACCTATCATCTATCACTGTGGTTTCTGGTTGGGAATAATGGTGTCTCCCAGGGGAAACCTAGTGCTATCTAGAGATAATTTTAGCTGTCAGAGCTGGAGACCAGCTGCTGGTGCCTAGTGAATAGAGATCAGTGATGCTGTTAAACACCCTAGAGGCCTAGGACAGCCCCTGCACCAAAGAATTACCCCAGGGCAAGTGACAGCAGCACTCAGGTAAGAAGCCCTGTGTCTCCTCATGCTTTGTCCCATGGGTCAGCTGTGTGTTGGCCAGTGACTGAGGGCATCTGCCTGACTTTGCCGACCTTTAGGTATCTGCTTTGAGCCCTGGAAGAATGGTGCTCCCTCAAGAGATCACCAACAAAGTGAAAAGATAATCCACAGTGTGAAAAAATTTTACCCAATTGTCCATCTGACAAAGGAGTTCTATATAAAACATATAAAGAATTGAAAAAAAAAAAATAGACCTCCTAAGGGCCAGCCAGATAGCTCAGCAGACTAGAGCACCTGCTTAGGCAGAGCTCAGTGGCCAGGGTTTGCTCTTCAGCATGCTGCGCCTGCCCCACCCTTGGGGTGCGCTGAGCCAGCAATTGAGACTGGGTGTGGTGGCACGCATCTGTTATCCCAGAGCTTGGGAGGCTGAAAACAGAATCACTATAGTTTGATCTACATAGTGAGAAGCTGTAGACCCTATACTAAATACATTAAACAACAACAAAAATTAGACCCCTGTCTTAGTTATTCTTCTCTTGTTGCTGGGACAAATACCTAACATTGTAAATGAGGGAAGGAAAGGTTTATTTAGCTCACAGTGACTGGAGGTTCCAGTGTATATTCTGCTGGCTCCAAGGCAGAGTGGCACATGGCAGAGGGCAACTTTTCATGGCGACAGCTAAGAGCAAGAAGGAAGGGAGGAGTAGCAGTACCTCAAGCAGCTAACTTCTCTTCCTTCCTTACATTGAAATGCAAATCACCTGCCCCAGGGGAGGTGCAGCATCCACACCCACAACAATCAAGTACACATTCCAGAAGCTGCCCCATGACTGCGTGAGGCTTTGTAGGGACACCTATACACAAACCATGACAACTCCTAAATTCAAGAACCCAATGCAAAATAGAACATCTGACTTGAATTCACAAGATGAAGAAGTACAACTGGCAAATAAATATATGAAAAAAAAGTTTGACATCACTGGTCACTTGAGAGATACAAATGAAAATCACTCTGAAAATGGCTATGATCAAGGACTCAACCAATAACAAACGCTAGAGGGCCTGTGGAGAAAAAGGAATCCTTCTTCACTGTTGGTGGGAGCGTTTGCTGGCACAACCACCATGGAAATCAGTGTAAAGATTCTTCAAAAAACTAGGATTAGTGGTACCATCCCACTCAACTATTATCCTGTCAGGTATTTTTCCAGAAGAATGGAAAATATCAAATCACAGAGATATATGTGCACCCATGTTTATGGCACTGTAATTTGTTATAGCTAATTCTCGAATACAACCCAAATGCTCATCAACCAAAGAATGGATAAAAAAGTTGTGGTATTTTTATACGTTGGAGCACTCCTCTGTCATAAAGGATAAACTTGAGACTCTTATAGGTAAATGGATGCAACTCAAGGCCACACTCATAAGTGAAATAAATCTGACTCACACGTGCAAACATTTTGTCTCCCTGGTGTGAGACGCTCCAAGAGCAAATAAGTTCTAAAATAGACAGTAGATATTGCGAAATGGGAGGAAATTGTTCAAAAAGAAAAAGGAACTAGGATGCGTGGAAGGGGAAAAGGACAGTAGGGAAAAGGGAGAAAATGTACATTAGGTCCACTATTAGTGCCAGGTGTGGTGATGCACCCCTGCAATCCCAGCACTTAGGAGGCTGAGGCAGGAGGATCGGTGTGAGTTTGAGACCAGGTTGGGCTACAAAAGTGAATTCAAGGCCAGGCTGAACTGCATAGCAAGACTCTGTCTCAAAAAGACAAAAAAGATCGCTGGGTGTGGTGGCGCACACCTATAGTCCCAACACTTGGGAGGCTGAGGCAGGAGGATCAGTGCGAGTTCAAGACCAGCCTGGGCTACAAAAGTGAACTCAAGGCTGGCCTGAACTTCATAATGAGACCCTGTCTCAAAAAAAAAAAAAAAAGTCAGTTACACTATTAGTGTCTCTTAGTTCACTGTGCAGGTTTGTGCTGGGCCAGGGATGTAGCTCAGCATCATAAGTGCCTGTCTGACAGACACAAGGTCCTGAATTCCATCCCTGATACTCAAAAAAAAAAAGCTTTTGCTAATTTCTGTTGGAGAAGCTTTTGTGCCCATATGTTGTATCCTGAGCAACTACTTTAAAGGTAACAACACATTATGTATTAACTATTGCTACTCTTTTAATCGTTTGTTTATTTATTTATTTATTTATTTATTTATTTATTTATTTGGTGTAGGGTCTCACTACACAGCTCAGACTCATAGTGATCCTCCTGTCTCAGCCTCCCTAGCACTGGGATTGCAGATGTGCACCATCACATCTAGTCTTAGGCCAGTACAACATACCTGGGGTTCTGGGGCCTTCATGGCATGTGGTGCCAGGGATTGAACCCAGGTCCTTGTGCTTCCCACGCAGGTGCTTAGACTACTAAGATATCTCCTCAGCCCTGTTATTCTTTTATTATTTTCTTATGAAATTTTGTTTTACCTGTTTCCATAAAAAAAAAGAAACAAACAAACAAACAAAAGGCGGCACCCTTGATTTGAACGGAGCTGAAGCGCACAAGGTTGTGGGGGTCCAGCTGTACTTTGGCTGGCACAGTCTGTGAGTGACTCCTTGGTTGCAAAGGAGGCCAGTTTTCTAGAGGGAGACCAGGAAGCCTAAAAGAATTCTGATTCCATTTACAGAAATGTGCAAAACTTAATTCTGGTGACAAAAGTCGAGGAAAGTGATTGCTGAAAGTGGGGGTAGAGGGCCGACAGGAAGGAGTCATGGAAGCACATTGGGGAGCCAATTTCGGGCACAGTGCCTTTGGATGTCAAGTGGAGAGTGTTTCTCCCCAGGGCTTTTTATTCCTTAAAAACAGGCACAGCGCAGGGGCTAGGGTTTGATTCCCCAGCACTACATGCTGCGCTGGTCCTGCCCCTGGACACCCTGATCCCAGCCACCTAGTCTGGGCGTGGCTACTCACACCTGTAATCGCAGCACTGGGGAGGCTGAAAGCAGGAAGATGAGTCCGAGCTGCCTAGTGAGGCCCTGCGCAAAATATGAAAACAAAACAACGAGGCACAGCATGAAGTCTTTTATAACTCTCGACACTCACCATCCCCTTCACCTCCCAGAGGCAGCCAGTACCTTCTGCTGGTAAGTAACTTTCACATCCATATTTGTACAGTTTCCTAAGCAACGTGGTCTCTTGTGCTTTCCTCAATTATTTCAACATGGCAAAATACATAGAAACATAAAATTTATCACGTTTACCATTTTAAGGTTCTGTGTCAGTGGCTTTAGGTGCATGCATATGGTTGTCCAACCACCATTACTGCCATCCATCTCCACAACTCCTTTTGTGATGTGAAACCAAAACCTCTGAAACACCCACTTTTTATCTCTCCCTCCCCCAGCCCGTTTCTACAGTTTTCACTATCCTAGAGACCTCACATAAATAGACTCAGATAGTATTTGTCTTTCTGTATCTGGCTTAGCGAACTTAGCATCATGTCCTCAAGGTTTATCTATGTTGTGGTATAGGTTGGAATTTCCTCCCTTTGTAAGACTGGGGAGCCACGCAATGTGTTTATCCATTCCTCTCCTGATGATTGTTCCAGTTGCTTCTACTTTTGTGAATAAAGTTTCTGTATCTAATTCTCCCCTCCCCCCCCAAGCCTCATGCAGTTATAGGGCAGGGACTTCTAAAGTTTGCCATTAACTCATGATACACTGGAATGGTACATGATCCAAGGCTGGGATTGTGGGTTTTGGTACTACTGGGATTATGGGTGTGTGTACTTCCCCCAGCCAGGGGCAGAGAACCTGAATGTAATATAAGAGAGAGAGACAGCCTTGCCCTCTATTGCCATTGTTGCTCCCTTGGCTCCTCTTGCTCTTTGCCACTGCCATGAACTCTCTGCCCTGTGCCGCTCTGTCTTGGAGCCAGTCGAGTACGGAGTGAAACCTCCAATAACTGTGAGCTAAGTAAACCTTTCCTTCCTTCATTTTGGGTGTTGGGTATTTGTCCCAGCAATGACAGAAGAGTAACAGAGACAAAATTCATGAGTATGGCTGTATCAATGTCTCTTGGAGATCCTTTGTTCAATCCTTTTGTGTATCTGCTCAGAAAAGGAATTTACCAGGTCATAGGGTAATTTTATTTTCATTGTCTGAGCAAATAACACATTCTTTTCGTAGGGACTCCACCACTTTATATTTCCACCCACACTGCACGAAGGATCCAGTTTCACTAGTACTTGCATGTGGCTTTCTGCCTCTGTCTCTCTGCCCCCTCCCTCCCCCACCCTGGTAGATGTAAGGCGTTACCTCTTGGTAGTTCGAGTTCACATTTTTCAAATGCTTATTGACAGTGAGCATCTTTCCATGTGCTAATTGGCCATCTGCATATCCTCTCTGGATAAATGTTTGTTCAAATCCCCTGTTCATTTTTTAATCTGATGGTTTGTGTTTCTGTAGTTGGGGAGTGTGTTTTTAAACAGGGCATTTCAAGAACCACACAGTATTGATCCTTCTGTGTTTTTTTCGCTGGATATTTTTATCTTCATTTTAAGTGCTGCGTAGCGTTTTGTGGTACGTGTGCATCTCTGTTTCTCCAGTCTCCTACTGTGGGATGCTTAGGTGGTTTCCAGGTGCTCGCGGTGACAGTGCACATCCCTGCTGGTTTCTGTGTGTTTGCTTTTTAACCAGTCATAATACTGCTTTTCAGTAGCCCCATTTGAGTTCTCTAGAAAGACAATATTATCAGGGACTAAAAATGATGCTTCTCGCGGCTTTCTCTGGCACAGTTGTGATTCACATCTACTGTATTTCTGGTCCTTTCACATTGCTTGAACATTTCAGAACAATGGCAAATAGCAGCAGGAACACTGACCTTTCTCCTCTTGTTCTTGACATTAACAAGGAGGCTTCCTGTCTGTCACCGCTTGGGCTGATTTGGGCTTTTCAATTTGAGATAGGTATTATGCCCTGGAGTTTATTTAAATGAACTTTTACATTAACTTCAACAGTATTCTGATGTGTTTTTCTTTTTTGAATTATGATAGTGATAAACTTCTAATACTAAAACAACTGTGGAGTTTTTCCATGTATTACTCTTCTAATCTATTCCAAGATTGTGTTGGTTTATACTGTGCTTTGTTTAGTAATTTTGCACGTGTGACATGTAAATGTGGTTGGCTTTTTCTGTGGACAATCTTTTAGACTGCAGTGACAGGTTTTTTCCTTCCTTATTAGGGCTTTTTTTTTTTTTTTGTACTGAGAATCAAACTCAGGACCTTGTACTTGCCAGGCAGGTATTTGCACCTTTGAGCTATATCTCTGGCCTGTTTTTTTTTTCTTAGTAGGGCCTTATTGAGATATAATTTGTGTATACTAAAGTGAATACATTTTAGGTGTATGGTTTGATGAATTTTGGCAAATATGCACGGCCCAGTGGCTATCATCAAAATCAAGATATGGCATATTTTCAAGGATCTAGAAAATTCCCTCAGCCCCTTCTTCCCACAGCCTTAGAAACCACATTTTTGAAATCTGTCAGCAGAGAATATTTTGTCTGTTCTTGAACTTCATACAGATGGGGTCATGTAGTCTGTGCTTTTCTGTTTGGCTTCTTCCACTGAACCTAGTATTGTATTGTATTGTATTGTATAGTATTTTGTCATTGTGAGACAGGGTCTCACTATACAGTTCAAGCTGGCTTTGAGCTCACTTTTGTAGCCCAGGCTGGTTTCAAACTCTCACCGATCCTCCTGCCTCAGCCTGCCAAGTGCTGGGATTACAGAAGTGAGCCACCACGTCCAACCCTCAACCTAGTATTTTACAAGTTCATCCAAAACAATATGTTAGTAGTTTTTCTAGTTTTGTAACATGCTAGATTTCATCTTTCTGAAATAATATTTTATCCATTTTGAAGAAAAATGCCCTGAAGGGTTTTTTGTTACATAGAAATTATTTGCCTTTGTGAAAGACTGAACTCACCTATAAAATATTTGACTGGAAGCCATTCTAGAAGGCAAGATAACAACTTTCTTTAAATTTTCCATTCATTATTTGTCTATTTGGATAATCCACCTTTTCTTGGGGAGATTTTGAGAACTAGAAATGATTCATTTCATTGAGATTTTGAAACTATAAAGGAGTTTTTAAATATATAATTTCCTTTTGGCGTTATATTATTTGTCTAGTGGTAGAAGCAAGGTTATTGTATCAACTATGTATAAATTCTACTGTTTTCTGACTGTAAAGATTTTTAATTAATGATGTTTACTTTTAAATATGTTTCCTAGCTTCTTTTCTCTGGTTACTTTGAACTTTAAGACAAACTATTTGAGGGGGCTGGGGAAATAGCTCCATGGCACAAGTGCCTGCTGAGCAAGTGCAAGGTCATGACTTCGAATCCCAGTCCCACACACACACAAAAAGATAAACTATTTGAAAGTATGTTTATTCTACCAATTTTCATTCTTTTCTAATCGACCATAGAGGCATATAAGTGTGACTTTGCCTATTTCTTAGTTATTTTTATTGTTCCTGGAAGAAAATATACATCACTCCTAGTTAAAGGAGGAAAGGAAAGGTTTGTTTTAGCTCACAGGTTTCACAGGGTTCAGTCCGCTGGTCGCTAGATTCAAGGCAGGGTGGCATGAAAGAGGGTGATGGCAGAGGAGAAACTGTCCACAGTAGGCAGCGGGCAGTGAGCAGCGGGTCTACTTGCCCTCTAATCCTGTCCAGGCTGCCAAGCTTTTGATGGTGTTACCCAGACCCGGAGTAGGGCTTCCATTATCCATGCCCTGAGTCCCAACATCACACCCTAAATCCATATTCACATACCCTAGTCTGTGTATCTTTGAAATTCCTTACCTATGATCTCATGAGGGTTTGGAGAACATCTAGATGACCCCAACATCCTGGGAACTTGCTTTGCCTCATCCCATCAGAATCCCTACATTATTTTCTTCTTCTTTTCACTGTTTTATAACAGCTTGTTGGCTGTTTTGACTCTTGTGTGAATCTCAGAGTCAACAAGCTCAGAGGGCCCAATTGCTTTCATGGTAGGTATGAGCGGAGGACCAAGGGCCATTAGGTATTCAAGAAAAGCCTTTGCTGTGAAGGATGGAGACCCAAAAAATGAGCAAAGAAGCAAAACCAACTTGGAGGAGCTAGACTGTGCAGGGAGAAGAAATCATAAAAGCATTACTATTCTTAGAGAACTAATAAAGATGAAGAGGTGTGGTACTTGTGAGATGAATAAGACATGCTAATAAACATATACAATGCAGGGAACATTAAAACAACAGAAGTCCAAGGCTGTGAAAAACTCTAAAAAGTGAAAAATTCAACAAAAGGTGTAGATGATAGTTACATCTACAGCTAGATAGAGCCGCCAAATTAGACGGATCTGTAGAAAGAGATGTAAAAGAGGAGAAAGCAAATCAGTTAGGCTAAGCGTCCCAACATCCAAATGGCAGCTGTTGAAGAATGAGAGGACACCAAAAGTGAAAGAGAAAACTCATCAAAAAATAATTTAAGGGCAGTGGAGATAGCTCAGCAGCTTAAGTGCTTGCCTTGGCAAGAACAGGAGCCCCGGGGGCTGGGGAGATAGCTCAGGGACACAAGCACCTGCCTGGCAAGTGCAAGGTCCTGAGTTCGATCCCCAGTTCTGAAAAAAAAAAAAAAAAAAGAACAAAGACAGGGGTTAGATCCTCAGTATTGCAGTGTCAGCCCTGCCCCAGGGCATGAAGAGCCAGCCATCAACACTGGGCATGATGGCACACGCTTGTAATCCCAGCACTGAGGAAGCTAAGACAGGAGCATCACTATGAGTCCGAGCTGCATAGTGAGACCCCGTACTAGGAATGCGACCCACCACAAGATCATAGTATGGATACCTTTGAAAATAGATTTTCCTAAGGCCTCATAAACCTGAAATGACAGGTTTAGTTAGAAGCAAACAGATGCTAAAGTTGGAGAACATAATTTAATGGCCAGACTATCCAAAAGGACTTCTGGCTGCACCTGATAACGGAATGGATTGGCATGGTGTCAAGAGAACAGACATTCCTGTAATGAAAAATTGTCATGTGGAAACAAAGCATTCTCATTTTTAAAGTGTTTTGAATTTAGAGGAGGAGGAAAGAAAAAGTTACCAGACAAGGACGAGAGGTACATAAGAAACAAATAACCTACCATTTGTTCTTAGAGCTATATAATTTATAGAACATTATTACTTATGTGTATCAAAATTTTTCAATTAATTTTGGCAATAGAACCATTGCAACATATTCACTTTCACTTCATAGACAAGAATGAGGCTCAGAGAGGTTAAGTGAATGATCCAGCTTTACAAGGTTTGCAGCTAGAAGAGCTGGGTTTCCAATGGAAATCTCTGACTCTTGACCGACATGTCCCCTATGATCCCCTCAAAGTCATAAGATGGGTGAAGAATGGGATGAAGATTTCAAGCCAAGAGCCAAAGCAGTCATGTGACAGCTGAGTTGGTGCTGCTTTCAGTGACATTTCCCTCAAGTGCACACAGCAATTTCTTCTTGCATATCACTTGCCAGACGTGCTATGTGGCCACTCCTCTTGGCAAAGAAAGCTGGGAAATGTAGCATTTTAATTGGGCATGTTGCTTCCCTGAGTAAAACCAAAGTTCTGTTAGTCAGACAGATTTGAGCAGGCAACTGGAACTCTGTCGAAGCCAGGAGCAAAAGCAGCCAACATGTCCCTTTCTTTGGCTAGTGGGGAGCTGTTTACATGGATGAATAAATTTCCTTTTTCTTGGCTTTGGATGATGCGACTTATTTTCATGGACCGGAATCAAGTTTTCAATATAGGGTGCTTATTTAATATTTAAGTATCTCGAGTTAGCTTGCTTTTTCTCTCTTTATGACAAGATTATTATGATGGTACCCAATCCTGTTAAGATTTAATCTAAGTTGTTCTACTAATCAAAATAAAGTGATGGCACTTAATGTCTTAAATAACTGAGGTGGCTTTTCTTTCAATACTGTCACTCAGGCTCTTCTCCCTGCTTCCCATTCTCTCTGCCATCTCCACTGTTGTCACTTCTCTGGAAACTTCAGCTGCAGGGTGCCAGTGAGAACCCTTGGTTAAACAACCCATATTGCAGTTGTGGAAGCTGAGGCCCAGACAGTTGGGAAGATCTGTGATAAAGGCTAAGTTTCCCTCGTCCTTTCTTTCAACTCAACTTTCTTGGAAAATCACGTGATCCTTATGCTCAGGAGGGAATACAGACTGAAAGCCAGGAGGTAGGAAAGAGATGGGGAGCCTGGGAAGAGGCCCAAGCAGGCCAGCCTGGTGGAGACAGGGACTGTGGAGCCCAAGGGTCACAAGTCAAGCTAGAAGTGTGTCAGGGGCCATGGGACACCAAGCTGTCTGGGCTGTGCTGAGGATGGGGTGGTGGTTAGAAGGCAGTACAGACAGGTGTAGTTTAGTGTAAAAGCTCAAAGGGTCCTGTGAATGCTTTGGGGAGACAGGTAGGAAGAGGCAGCAGCTCTGGAGAGGAAGAGTCTGAATTCACCTGATTGAAGGTCGAGGGCGGGGCTAGAGGCGGAGGAGAAGGACAAACAAGGAAGTAGCCCTTCAAGACAGTCATTTAGGGTTTGGTAACAGATCTGGGTATCCATGGAGGAGGAGGTAAAAATGAGTCATAGGATTCTGCCTTGTCAAAATAGGTAGATGGAAGAGCCCTTTGCTGAGTTAGATAGGAGGAGCAGATGTGAGAGGAAAATCCTAGATTAGCTTTTTTAAAAAATATTTATTTGTTACAGGGTCTCACTACACAGTTCAGACTCATAGTGATCTTCCTGCCTCAGCCTCTCCAGTGCTGGGATTACAACTATGTACCAACACCCGGTTTGGGGGCCTATAGCACGCCTGGGGTTTGGGGCTGGCAGGGCATGTGGTATTGGGAATTGAACTGGGGTCTTGCACTTGCCAGACAGGTGCTTAGACAGCCGAGCTGCCTCCCCAGAGCCCTAGGACCTCACATCTCTTTTTTTGTTTGTTTGTCTTTTTGAGACAGGGTCTTGTTGTGCAGTTCAGGCTGCCTTTGAGCTCACTTTGTAGCCCAGGTTGGCCTTGAACTCCCACGAATCCTCCTGCCTCAGCCTCCCAGGTGCTGGGATTATAGGCGTGTACCACCACCACACTCAGCTGGACTTGACATTTTTTAACATGCTTAGGTTACCTCATTAGCTCTTGAATTTCCAGAGCTCACTCCTTTGTAATTCGCCAAGAATCCATCTACTTTTTGTTCTTGGAACACAACATCCTATATTCCTGTACCAAGACTTTGGATGTGTGGTCTATCTTGGGATGCCTGGTTCTCCCTCAAAACTCTGTTCACAACCAAGGAAAGGCATTTGTCTCTTCTCCTGAGGAGAGAGGCAGGTCCAGCCAGTAAGGGGGACAGCACAACCTCAGGTGGCCGCTCTATTTTATACCATATTATCTGCAGGCCAAAGCTCTGCCAAGTTCCTTAGCTTCAAGAAAGAAAAGGGAAGTAAAATCCATCATCCTTTTAAAAATGAATTAACTTTTTGGTACATTATATGTTTATATAGGCACATTACATATAGTATATAATATACAATATATAATATACAATATATAATATATAATATATGATATATAGTATATAATATACAATGCAATATATAATATATAATATATAATATATAATATAATATATAATATAAATAATATATTATATATGGTATATATGTATATATATATTATATATATTGTGGAGGACCACCTGGGTGACTTCTTGAAACAGCAATTATCCCATATTGGCTGCACTTGACTCTATTTCTATGTATTGATATGTACAGAGCTGGCTAGGACTTTTCCTTATCCCTTCGATTGGCTTCAAGCAATGCATATCGGTCCATCAGAGGTGCTGGGGGTCTTGGAGATGACAGGCAGTGTCTCCCCAGCCTGGATGAGGAGGGATAAAGAGCCAATGTTCCACACTGCCACAGTATATTAATATAGAGAACCCTTCTTGGTCCTTGTCATAGCCCAGGAAGTTTACATTTGTAATCCCATGGGATAGGTATTGGCATTCTAGTGAGTTAATTCCAGTCTACCACTCCCAGTGCAACCCATGGTGAGAACAGAGACACTGAGGCATATTGGCTGTCATGGGGAGCCCAGAGGTCCTAAGGCCAGCCACAGTGTTGGCTATCTGGAAGGGAAGGCCTCGATCCAGGGCTGAACCTGGGTTTTATTCATTCATGAAGAAGGGAGTGATTGGAGGATGAATGATTGGGAGAATGGCAGGAAGTAGGTGAGTGCTGTGAGCTGCGCTAGGGAGGAGGCCTGAAATCACCTTGCAATATACGAAGAAATAGGCAGAAAGAGGAATCTGCATTATAGAATTGAGATAGTGTCTACTGTTTTGGGACTGGTGCTTCAGCTCTGATGTGTAATCTTTCAAGCCCCAGGAAGTCATAGCCTCTATCTCCAGGCTGGATCTGAACATGGTACACTAGCTCTTTTTTTTTTTTTTTTTTTTTTCTTGTTTCAGAACCTTTCTTTGTTTATTCACTCATTTTTATGGCCGGCTCAGCCTGCCCTGAGGGCAGGGCTGGTGCAGCATGTGGTGCCGGGGATCGAACCGCAGTCCCTGG
This sequence comes from Myocastor coypus, assembly GCA_004027025.1. Lineage (NCBI taxonomy): Eukaryota > Metazoa > Chordata > Mammalia > Rodentia > Myocastoridae > Myocastor > Myocastor coypus. The sequence goes on from PVJA010016830.1 coordinate 17,325, forward strand.
AGCCGCCCAAGCTTTCCCAAGCAGGCGCTTTAGACCACTGAGCCATCCCGCCGGGCCCGGTACACTAGCTCTTCATCCCACCTCATGCCAGCTCACACAAGGGAACGAGGGCTTCGGGGAGGTGCTACCTGCCATCTCTAAGACCATGAGTACCTTTGCTGGACCAGCATGCTTGCTTGAAGCCATGAAGGAGTAATGAAAAGTCCTAGCTATCCCTGTGCCTGTCAATACGTGGAAAGTGGGCCAGGCTCAGCCAAAACGGAGACAATTGCTCCTCCTTCAGGGACAGTCACCTGGATGATCCCTCACAATATACAGTTATTACCTATATATAATGTATGATATTTATCTGTATCTATGTATCACATTCATCCTACCTGTGTACCTGCACATGATGTATCTTCTTTTTTTCTCATCCACCTCTTCAATTATTTTTTTCCTTCCTTTCTTTTTTTCTTTTTAATGTACAGGGTCTGTACGGTATACAAGGTCTCACTACGTAGATCAGACTCGTACTGATCCTGCTGTTTTCAGCCTCCCAAGCGCTGGGATTACAGGCTCACGCCACTACCCCCAGTCTCAATCACTGACTCAGTGAGCCCCTGGGGTGGGACCAGCGGGGGCCATGTACCCCTCTGTGTTTAAAAAACCTTTGTTTCCATCTTTACTTCTTTTCTTGTTGTATTCTTTTTCCCAACTTCCTTCCCCTTCCCCCCTCCCTAGTTCCCCTTCCCATTTGAACATTTTCTTCCTACTTCACAATATCTATTTACTTCTTATTTGCACTTTCAGTTTCTTACACCAGAGAAGTGCTGGAATATTTACACATGTGTATCTGATTGATTTCACTTAAGAGTATGGTAACAAGGTGCATCCATCTACTGAGGAATGTCTCAAGCTTATCTTTCTTTATGGCAGAGGAATATGTATATGTGTGTGTGCATATATATGTATATATATTCTTTGTTCATCAGTTGATGGTCATTAGATCAAGGAGCTAAATATTAAAACAGAAACAATAAATCTGATGGAAGATAGAATAGACAGAACTCTTGAAGACAGAGGTGTAGGTAAATAAAGCCTTTAGGAACAAAACTCAAATTGCACAGCAAATATTACAAAGAATTAACAACTGGGATCTCGTCATATTAAATCCTTCTTTCTTTAGCCAAATGCAGTTTCCTTCCACATTTCCCAGGTCTCCATGGAGAGAGTATGCCATAGATTGTACATTGGCCCATCCTTTTTTTTTTTTCTCTCGTTTGGTTTTTTGAGATAGGGTCTCACTAGGCAGATGAGGCCAGCCTTGAACTCACTTTGTAGCCCAGTCTGGCTTAAGACTCACAGTTCTGCCTCAACCTCCCAAGTGCAGGGATTACAAGCGCGTGCCATCTCACCAGCACTGGTCTATCTTTACTAGCCACTCCCATATTGGGGCAGAAGTCAAATCACATGTTTTGTGATTTCAGGAGACCCAGGCAGGTGAAACCGGGATCTGGGCAGCTGTCAGAGGGGCAATACCTTGAAACTACAGATTGTAGATCCTCTGAGGTCGTCTTGGTGGGTGACAAGAGTTTGGGGTAAAAAAAAAAAAAATCAAATATACATGGCTGGACCTGGAACATTCTGCAGTTAAATTTGATTAGGTGGCAGGGGGGCATGGGTGGCCTTTAAGTCTTAGAGACACCCAAATTCCAGGTCTGTGAGGGCTTCATTTCTGAAACCTTCCTGGCCTTTCTGCCTGGTCAGTGTCTGTCACTCTTCTTTGTGTACCTGGAGTCTGCTTCACCCCAGGCAGTCCGAAGATGAGAGAGAGGCAGCCAGCCAGCCTGCCCTGGGTGCTCAGTGCCAAATCTGGAGGCTGGCTGGCTCTTGGGGTGGGGGGTTATTGTGAGAGTTGGTCAAACTGAACCTGCAAATGGGCCTCTTGCCTCGCCTCCTCAGCCATCTTTCCATCGCCCGTCTTGTGCCTGCCTCCAGAAAACAGAAGCGGAGAAAACAATCCCAGGAGTCTTTGCGGGTTGAAGAGGTTTTGAGCTCTTGCTCTGGAAGCTCAAACAAAACTCTCCCCGCTGTGGCCTGGATAAGACATTCTGTCAGCTAGACTGGGTTTGCTTAATCCTGGGGACAAGGGAGAAAGGAGAGCAATGTTGTCACTTTAATTGCATTGGCATAAATATTTGATATTCAATAAATTAGATCTGGAGCAACAAAAACATTCTTGCAAATGGATTTTTTTACCTGGAGCCCAGCCCCATTAGCAGCGGAGTGGAGGGCAGCCTGCCCCAGGGCCGGTAATTAACTCAAGCGGAGCAGAACTAAGCATTTTTGACAGCCTTCTTGATCTGGAATTAACTGTCATTTTCACGAGGCTCCTGATGCTGCCTCCGGGCTGGTTTCGTTGTGCTGTCCGCTTCGTACCCCGCCATGTGTTTTCATCATTAGAGACAAGTTTAAAAGCAACTAATGATGTATTTTACAGCCACGCACCTGAATCACAGATTTCACCCAAAGAGGAGACATTAGTGTGGTAATTCCGTTCCGGCCCCCCCCCCCCCCCGCCCCCGCCCTGCTTTGGCAGCTGTAATGAAACAAGGTACAGTGGCTGCTGTTCTAAGTCGCAACGCTGTGATGTTTGGAGATAGCACAAGTGGGGCGCTTTCTCCCCTCTGTTTCAGCACTTGCTTCTAATGAGCCAACACTTAGCCCCTGTCTGTCTGGGCTCCCCCCACCCCCAGTGTCTATGAAAATAGCAGTTGCTCTGAAGAAAAGGCAAAACGTTGGAGCCTGAAGCTCCTTCTAGAAACTGCTGCAGCTTGTTCCGTGGAAACAGATACAGTAGAAATTAGAGTCGTGTGGGCCTTGCCTTGCCGATGTGGATATATGTGTGTATTTTTTTTTCTTTTTTAATATAAGGTTGAAGGATCACTCAGCCAGACTCAGTGCAGTGTGAGGATGGTGTGTTTGTGTGTGTGTGTGTGTGTGTGTGTGCGTGTGCGTGTGCGTGTGTGTGTGTGTGTGTGTGTGTTGCCCTGTGAGAGGCGCTGGCTGCAGAGAGGACAGGCTGGGGCTCCTGTGTGTGCTGCGTTGGGCAACAGGGTCTACCCAGGCAGACACACTTGCTTCTCTTAGGTTTTGTTTCAGAATCTGTGTAACCATAGCTCTGTCTTCATCACACAAGCTCAACACCATTTCTCTTGTGTTCTACCCTCAAAAAGCCTGTGTCCCCCTGGGCTCCTCCTTGCCTGCCGCCCTGACCAGCCTGGCCGAGGCTGGCCCTTAGCCCTTGTCTGCCACACTCCCCACACCATTAGGGACCAGCAGATGTGATCCTGTTCCTCCCCAGCTTGGGGGGCTCCCTGGGCTGCTTCTCGGTGCTCTAGGCAGGGCTCTCCTGACCTTGGCTGCTTGTTGGACTCTCTGAGGCTTGCCACAGGCTGGCCATCCCCCATCCTCGGCCTTGCCCTTGCGAGTGCCGGGACTACCGGCCTGTGTCGCTGTACCTGGCTCAAGGAAAATCAGGTCTGGAATGGGAGTTCGAAGTCTTTTGAGAGGTTACCGGTGTCCTACAGCAATGGCCTTGTTGCTGCCAAACAATAGGAAAACGCAGGAGCGGAAGTCGGCTGCCTTTCTGACCTTGGGCCCAGGGAAGGTACAGCGAATGCCCTGTGCAGCTCTGGGGCTGCTGCTTGGCTCCCAGCACCCTGGGGGCGTCTTGTGTGCCTCCTCCTCTCTGCAGTATTTGGTTGTGCAGCCATTTACCTGAAGTAGCATGTATAGATCTAAGTGCTCTGCTTGGTGGCGTACTTTTAAGGACGAAAGGTTTATTTTGATGCACAGTTAATGACTTATTCCTTTAAATAAACATATTTTCAGCCAGGTGTGGTAGCGCATGCCTGTAATCCCAGAGCTTGGGAGGCCGAGGCAGGAGGATCCTTTCAGATTCCAGGCCAGCCTGGGCTATGGTGGTGAGTTCAAGGCCAGCCTGAACTATCTATAAGAAGACTCTATCTCAAGAAAGGTATATTTCTTGACGATGGCGAATGCAGAGGGCACAGAGCTCTCATGTTCCCTGCGCTTGGTTTTCCCCAGTGTAAGCATCTTGCCGTTGACATCAGATGGCTGTCAAAACTGAGAAGCTGGCGCTGGCATGCGACTGCCGACAAAATTTCAGATGAGGAGGGTTTTGCCAGCCTTCCCCTTCCTGTCCTGTCTGTGCAGAATCCCACAGGGCCCCAAGCTGTCATGTCCTCCTCTGGTCACTGACAGTTGCCATCTTTCTTATTTGTCAGGATCTTGATGGTCAGGGATTTTGTCTCTCAAATGGGTTTCTATGGTATTTTGCTTTAATGGATTAGATTGGGGTTCTAGATTGGGGGAAGGAGACCATAGGGGTGAAGGCCCTCTCTCCAGATTGTGTTGGGGGCACATGGTAGCCGCATAACTGACCCTGCTGATCCTGACCCTTACCCAAACACATACACCTGCTTATTGCTGCCCAAATCTAGATATAGGATACGTCCAAATTTCCCCTGTGCCTACCTGTTCCCTGCCTCCTGACCCTGGGTACCCCCTATGCAGATTTCTATCCCCACAAATTAAATTGATTGCTCCTTGGTTTGAACTGCATAGAAGAGGAATCCCAACCAGGGACTCTTCTTTTGTCTGGCTATGAGCATGCGTTATCTGTGTTTGTGTCCTGAGACGGGGTCTCTCTGTGTAGTTCAGGCTGACCTTGAACTCCCTGTAGCCCAAGTTGGCTCTGAACTTATGGTGATCCTCCTGCCTCAGCCTCCTAAGTGTTGGGATGACAGATGTGTGCTACCGTGTCCAGCCTACAACAGTTTTTTGAGATAAATCCGCCTTGTTCTGGTAGTGGCGGAGTGTTTCTTCTGTGCTCGTCCAGTTCTGGCTTGTAGGGTTACACAGAATGTATCTATGCATCCTGATGCTGACAGACATGTGGGTCACGTCCAGTCAGGGCTATTCCAGACCAAGCTGCCACAGACGCGCTGCGCTTCAGCTGGGAGCCCAAGTGGGGGAGGAGACTTTCACCCCATTTCTTCAGCTCTCGTTCCTGAAGGCTTTCTAAAAATATCTTTATTCACTCTCGCTACAAATGGATGAGGGAAGAACAACATCTCTAAAAGGAGAGGAGGAGAAAGCTCTTGCTAGGGATGCACATTTGTGCATCAGCGCATCTCAGCCTGAGATCTGAGAGCGTTTGTAAATGTAGCCACTGTCTTTCTGGCTCCCACGAGGGCCACGGCCACATCCATTTTCTCCCCTCCTCCCTGACGTGAGCTCTTCAGCTGTATCTCTCCTCCCTCCCACTCCATTCCCTAAACCCCAGCCAAACCCCAGTCTGTACTCTTAGGTCCCCCTTAAGCTTCCTTTTGCCTCGACAGAAACTTCCAAGCCTCCCCGCTACACCTCAGGCTCTGCAGCAGGTGCCACTGTCCGCCTCCCTGCCTTGTGCCCCTCCCCCCAAGCTGTTCCTGGCGGTTCTCCATTGCTCTCTGCTAGAATGGGTTTCCCAGGAGAGCAGCATGGCGCACACTGTGTCCTCTGCCAGGGCTCTAGCCTGCTGCCACCTCTGTGGGGGCTTTTCCAGATCACTCGGTCTCCTCTCCTCCTTACTACTGTTTTCTGCCTCCACAGATGTTCCTGTTCTGGACACTATGTATTCATGAGGCTTGCATGTACTGTTTACACTTTTCCGAGTTCCTCCATGGAATAATAGAAATCACTAGGAATGCCTTTTTATCACTGATGATATTCCATGATATTCCATATTTTCCTCATTCATCAGCTGATCTGATTCACTTTTTTGATTCCTAGGAACATGCTACTGTGAACACGTGTGTGCTTGTTTTCGTTTCCGCCTATGTTTTCACTTTTCTGGGCTGCAGAAGCTCCATGGCCCAGCCACGTGGTAGCTCTGTGTTTAGCTGTTTTGAGGAGCTGCCAAACCGTCTTCCACAGCAGCTGCACGGTTTCACATTTCCACCAGCAAACACAAGCGTTCCAATTGCTCCACATCCATGGCAACACTTGTTATTCTCCATTTTCTGGATTATAGCCAGCCTAGTGGGTGAAGTCGTACCCCACTGAGGTGTTAGTTTACATTTCCCAGTGGTGATTTCAAACACCTTTCTATGTGCTTCCTGGCCATTGGTATATCATGGAGAAAGAAATGTCTACTAAAAATCTGTCATTCATCTATCATCTATTATCTATCTATCTATCTATCTATCTATCTATCTATGTGACTGTTTTGAGTCAGGCTCTTGCTATGTCATTCAGGTTAATCTTCACCTCATTGTTTAGCTCGGGCTGATCTTGTACTCACAGAAATCCCCCTGCCTCAGTCTCTGAAGGGCCGCAATTGCAAGTGTATACCACCATACCTAAATCTACCATAAATTTTTTTTCTTAGTGATTGTCTTGGGGTTTATAATTTACACCTTAGTTTATAATAATATATTTCAGATTCATATCCACTTCAACTCAGTAGTACATGAATGTTTTTATGATACTCCCTTCCCCTCTTCCTGCTCTGTACTGTTTTGTTCTTATAAACTCTTCCGTTATATAGTGTTGTGTGCATATTGACATAATTATATAATCATTTTATTTATTTATTTATTTATTTATTTATTTATTTATTTATTTATTTATTTATTTTTGTGGGACTAGGGATTGAACTCACAACCTTGCACTTGCCAGGCAGGTGCTTGTGCCAAGAGCTATTTCCCCAGCCCCTATAATCATTATTTTATCCAACAGAAAAGTCTAGCTGTGAGGTATAAAAGTAAAGCCATACTAATATGTTGAGCTATAAAAGGCTCAAGTCAACAGCTTCCGACATTTTCAGTTCTGCTGGTAACCCACTAATATTATGGACTATTCGACTATGTATATAGCTACCTTCTCTTAGTTCAAGGAGAAGAAACATTTGTACTAATAGTGTTTAGAAAAGACAGCATGTCTGCATCTTGCACTCTGAATAACTACTATAAAGACAACACTATCAATGTATTAATTATTATAACTGTTCTGCTAATCTGTTTAGAAACTGTCTCATTGTTATTTCTTTCTCATCAAAATTAGTAAAAAAATTTTTTAAATTTCATTTATTTATTTATTTTTTTCTTGCTTCAGAACCTTTGTTTATTCACTTATTTTTATGGCTGGCTCAGCCCGCCCCGAGGGCTGGGCTGGCGCAGCATGTGGTGCCGGGGATCGAACCGCGGTCCCTGAAGCTGCCCAAGCTTTCTCAAGCAGGGGCTTTAGACCACTGAGCCATCCCGCTGGGCCCCTAGTAAAATTTTTAAAAATAATAATTATTGTCTTATGTAGTTGTGTTTTAGTTTTTTCTTACATGTGTAGGTCTCGCTATGCAGCTTGGACTTGTAATGATCCTCCTGATTTCAGCCTCCCAAGTGCTGAGATTACAGTCATATGCCATCGTGCCCAGTCTCAATAGCTATCTCAGCTCGCCCTGGAGGCCGGGCTGGAAAGACATGTTGGGGATCAAAGTATCTTGTTATATGAGCTTGAACATTTCTTGTAGGGTAGGTCTGTTAGCAACCAAGTATCTTAGGTTTTTTTTTTTTTTTTTTTTTTTTTTTTGTCTTTTTGAAACAGGATCTCACTGTGCAGTTCAGGCTGGCCTTGAGTTCACTTTTGTAGCCAAGGCTGGTCTCGAACTTGCACCGATTCTCATGCCTCAGCCTCCCTAGTGCTGAGATTACAGGCATGCGCCACCACACCCAGTTTCTTAGTTTTTGTTTAAAAAGAAGGTTCTCAAATTCTTTCTCTCGCTCTTTCTTTTTAGCTTTTTGAGACATGGTCTCTCTATGTTATTCAAGCTTGAATTCGCTATGTTGTCCAGAGTGCCCTCAAATTTGCAGTGCTCATCTTGCCTCAGCCTCCTAGGAGCTGGGATTACAGGTGTGTGTGTGTGCCACCCACCCAGCTCTCATCCATGTTGGAATGGTGCTTTTTCTGGGTATAGAATTCTCACTTGACAGTCTTTGCCTTTCTGTGTTTCAATACATCTTCCCTTTGATTCTGACTTCTATGGTTTCTTTTTCTTAACATAGTAAGGAGTTACATTTATTATGTGACTCACAATGGCCTTGAGGTTAATGGTTAATGCTTTTTGCATCCCCCATTCCTCAGGATGACATCAGATCTAAGATTTCAATCTGTCCTATGGGAAACCTGGTTGACCTCACAACGGGAGAACTGAAGATAGCACTTTCTGATTGGTCCCAGGAGCAGGACTTGAACACAGTTTTCTGCATCTCTGTGATTGATGGGTCATACCACTTGGTCAGCTGGCTGGCCGTGCCCTAGTCTCTTGCCTCATTTCATTCTGAGAGACATAAATGCCCATAATTCCTCTCTGTTTTTGTATAGCAACTTTTGGGTGAAAGGGCCTCTAGGTCCTACCTGCTGGAGATTATGTTCTTTTCAGTGGCCTTGGGATATTGTGACTCACTAGCTGGGCTGAAAAACCCACTGGAAGACAATGAGAAAAGAGTGCCTGTAGGTGAAGAACTACTATGTTACTTATTGTTCTATGGGAGGAAGCTTGGCGAATTTGTCAGGAGAGTCCTGGGCTACAGTCTGGATCACCATGTGAAGCCTTGAGTGGTTAAAGCTGATTATTACATGAGGGATGCAGAACTCAAACATGAGAAGAAGGAGGTCCCTTCTTTCTAAGTTTCAATGAGCACTTAGCCTCCAGAGTGTTTCCTTCAGGCCAGGAGCTGGCAGGACTTTTTCTCATACACCTGGATAACTTGTAAGATATTCTAAGAGTCTTCTCATCTCTGCAGCCACTACCATATCAGAAGATAGAAAGTCACCCAAATGGATGACTGAGGGGGCTTGCCAGGTTGGTTAAAGCACATTTTTCAGCAATTTCTCTCAGGTGCCGGGGATCAAAGTTCGATCCCCACCACCACATGGAGCATGAGGCCTGCCCTGAAGGCAGCGTTAGCTAGCAAAAAAAAAAAAAAAAAAAAAAAAAATTCTTTCACAAATGGATGACTTATTTGGCCCAGCTTCTGGAGTGCTTTGAGTCCTCTTGAAAGCCAGTGGCAATAATTAGAGTCAACACTTAGAGGTCTCTTAGCAAAATTTTGTCAGGAGCTACTTTAGGGTCTGGTTGACTCTTCTAACATTTGTAGAAGTCTGAGGTCTCCTCCATTCATAGTGGAGATAGTACTTTATTACTACAGCCTTTGGCACCCTTGGAGTTATCTGAGAGGTAAAAAAAGGGACTAGTGTCACTCCGAAGGGACTAGCATAGTCCAAACTGGGGGATGATTTATTTGAGAACCACCTTCACTACTTCTGTAGCCTTCTCTGACAGGGTAGACAAGGCCTTAATCCAGCCGGTAAAGGTATCAACTAGGACCCACATCTGTTTAAATCCCCCACATAGCAACATATGGGTAAAGTCTAATTGCCAATCTTCCTCCGGGATATTTCCGTCTCTTTTGTACACATTCTAACAAAGAATGGTCTGGGCTTGCCAGAGTTACTGTAGGCACGGAGTGGGGAAGCTTTGTAGACTTGTCAGGGGATGACCACTAGTCCTAGTCCTATGACAATTTGAGTGACCTTTTCCTATATGATATCTCTTTCCATATGGAAAGAATCATGAAGGATTTTTTTTTTTTTTTTTTTTTAAATAGCCTTCCACTGCACCCATTGAGGAAGGCCAGTTTGGTTTTCAAATAGCACCAATGGCACTAACCCAAGTAGAGACTTCAGGAATGAAGGGGAGGGATCAATGGATAGTTTCTCAGGAAATGGAAATAAGACCAGGGTCCTTATTCTCTCTGGGGCTCTAGCCTCTGGTGGAGTTCCTGAGTTACTTCAAGGGAATGGGACTCATTTATGTTCTGCAGATTATAAGGAGGAGGCTAAGAAATGTGGTTGTTTTCTTTAACAGACAAGAGAGCCACCTTCCCCGCAAAACAGGTAGGGATCTGAGGACAGGTTTATTAATTATATCAATTTTGTCTTCCTTGGAGGCCTTTGAAAGTACTATTGTTCTTAGGCCCTTTCAGAGGTAAAGATCCATAAAAGCCCAAGCATAAGGGATTTCACAGCACTTTACTTGCCTTTTGCAGAAAAGATTTAACTAAAGAGTAGTATTATAATTTAGACTGCCATTCTGTCTCGTTTATACTAGAACCAAGTGGAAAAAAAAAAAAAAAAAAAAAAAAAAAGGAATAGGAGATAAGTTGTTTTTTTTTTTTTTTTTTTTTTTTTTTTTTTAATTTTCAGGATCAAGTTGTTCCCAACTACTGTTTTGCTTTTTGGGTACTGAGAATGGAACTCAGGGCCTTGTGCTTGCCAGGCAGGTACCACACTGCTGCACCATCTTGGGTCCCTGTCCCCAGACTGTAAGAGGATAGCCCAAATTCAGTATAGTTGGGACCTGCGGATTGTTTCCTATTGGCTGGCTTCACCAAAAAATGTTATCAGGGCTCTGGGGGCAGTGGGAGTCCTCCTGGAGATTCTTTCCGTTTTCTTGTCATCCTAAATAAGCAATTAGACAAGACAAATGAAAATATAGTGAACCTTTCCATTTATTAAATGTAGGAAAAGAAGAATGCTCTGCAGAGTGGGAACAGGCTGCTGGGAAAGTGCACAGTGGCTAGTTTGTGATTATCTACCAGGTATCAATATTATGGAACATCTTTGTATGTGACATAGCTCTATTCATTTTCTTAGTTTTTTGTTTCTGTTTCTCTGCTTGGATAATCTCAAATATCTTTTTTTTTTTTTTTTCAGTACCAGCGATTGAACTCAGGACCCTGTGCTTGCCAGGCAAGTGCTTATTCCAGTGAGTTATCTCCCTGGCCCTCAAATATCTTAAAGTGTGCTTTATTTTTATATTTCCCTGCTCAAATCCGCTCTTGAAGCAGATTTTAAGTGATTTCACGTGAACTTTTCATTTCAGTTATTATACTTTCTAGTTCCACAATTTCCATTGACTAGTAATACCAACTGCAATAAAACCTTACAGCCATTTCAGATGATTTGGGAAAAGTGAAAAGAAAGCATGATTTCACCTTCTCTGAAAAGGTCCAAATGGTTTCTAACATTTGTGGCACCATAAAGCAGTGCTTTGCATCATTGCTAGTTCTAGCTGTCCACACCTGGACTAATTAAATTTACTATTCAGTGAAAAAGCATGCCGTTTATCTCTTTATGGATTTTTCTATTTGGTGAGATGTCACTCTTATACTTTCCATTACTTCTTTAGACATAATTTCTTTTTCTGTGAAGATATGATTTAATCTCTGGTACTGAAAAAAAAAAAAAAAGATATGATTTAAAAGTGTTGTCCAGGGGCCCGGCAGGATGGCTCAGTGGTCTAAAGCATCTGCAGGCTGCTGCAGGGACCACGGTTCAATGCCCAGCACCACATGCTGCGCCAGTCCTGCCCTCAGTGCAGGCTGAGCCAGCCATAAAAATAAATGAACAAACAAACAAAAGTTCTGAAACAAGAAAAAAATAAATAAAATAAAAATAAAAAATAAAATAAAAGTGTTGTCCAGTATGCTCAGTGTGCTTCCCCCCATCTATGGACCATATTTTCTTGTTTTCTTACATACTATATATATATATATATATATATTTTTTTTTTTAATTGAAAACTTGGCATTCTAACATCAGATTCTCCCTTCTGCCTTTTCCTTGTTAGTTTCTTTCCCGTCTTCCCTGAACCAACTCTGTATGTCTGTATTTTTGGTCATGCGCATCCACTGCAGTCTCTACTTGGCTTAGTATCATCATCATCTATCGTAGCACAGAAACTTCTTGCCTGTGCAGCCTCACTAAGTTTCCACAGCTTTCCCCCAGGGGCCCTTCGGTACTCAGCGGGGCAGTTTACCTCTAGTTTAGCTCTACTTCCAGCTTGGAGAGCACCTCAGGTCAGCCAGAGGCTAATGTTTAGGACCTGCTCTTACCTTTCCTCAAGGTCAAATCCAAATCATTTTCTGAGATTGTGTGTGTTTGTGTGTGTGTGTGTGTGTAACTGGGGAATCCAACTCAGGACCTTGCACTTGTCAGGCATGCACTTGTGCCCCTGAGCTATCTCCCCGGCCTTGAAGAATGGGGTTTTGAAAGAGCTCTGATTCTGTCTGCTCTCTGACTTCCCTGGTGGCTGCTAGGCCCTTGGTGGTCCTGGTGACCATGGGCTTCATGGGTGGATGCAGAGCTAGGAGTAGGGCAAGTGGAAACGCTGCTGGCCTGCTGTTCATATTGAGAGTCAGCATTTTTGTTTTTCCAGTGGCTAGGATCGGACTGAGGCCCTTGTGCTTGGCCAGGAAGGCGCTTATACTACCGAGCTATCTGCCTGGTCCTGTGTGGTTTTTATTTTTAAATAAATGCTTCCTTGGGTTCCTCCAAGCTTTGGTTAATTTCTAGAATCCTGAAGTAGTTAATTCTGACAATTTTTGCCTGTATTTTCACTGTTTATGGAGGTTTTCACTTTGGGATTTCTTTTTTTAAATGGTATTATTACTGTAGAGACACCTTTATCTCTTCAGAAAATGGGCTTGTTTGTTAATGGGGTTATGTTGGATATATTTAGCTAACATGAGGTTAACAGAGTGGAGCTCTAGCTTAGTATGACTGGCATCCTCATACAAAGGAGGAAATTTGGGCATCAGAACACACACACAGGGAAAGTGACTGGTGAAACTGGGGCGATGGAGCGCGAGCCCCAGAAGCCACAGAAACTAGGAGGCAAGCCTGGGCCTGACGCTGCCTATCCTGTCTAGAGATGCACGGCCTGCAGTGACCTGGATTATAGACTCCCAACCTGGGTACAATAAACTAAATTTCTATTACATAAGGCATTCTGTAGTAGTTTGTTATGGTGTCCCTAAGAAACTAATATAGTTCAGATAGGATCACAGAGTGGTCTAGCTTTTGTCTCGACCAGACAAAGCACTTGTTTGATGTTAGTGCTCTGTGACATTGTTTGTATCCTACCCGAAAACACCAGGGCCCAGGTGTGAGTGCCAGGCAAGCCCCACCATGGTAGGGGCAGCTTCTCTCTCTCTCTCTCTCTCTCTCTCTCTCTCTCTCTCTTCCACTACAAAGTCCCCACTCGCTGATACATGTTCTTTTTCACACTGTCTTTAAGGACTTAAACTCATCCCTTATGTAGAGTCTCAATGCAGCTCACATTTCATTTGGAACAGGACTCATGTGAGAGCTGTTTGGCCTCAGAGGCTTGAGTTAGAATTAATTGCACCAGTTTGGGGCCACACTTGAAGTCTTTTTGGATCTGGGTTGTTGGCTGGTAGGTTGCAATGGTCTAAATATTTGTGTCCCCTCAAGTTTGTGTGGTGGTGATGGCGATGGTATCAGGAGGCAGGGCCTTTGGGAAGTGAGGAGGTCATGGGGGAGATGCCCTCGTGAATGGCAGTGAAGACCTGCCCAAGGAGGCTGGAGGGGCCCAGCGCCCCTCTACTATGTGAAGATACTGGCACAATGTATAACCCAGAAATGGGGCGCTTAATAGGCACCAGCGTCTTGATCTTGGACTTCCCAGCCCCCAGAAGCCTTAGAAATAAGTTTCTGATGTCGTAAGCCACCCAGCTCACTGTCTTTTGTTCTGACAGCCTGAATGGACTAAGATGCAAGAGTAGGGTCAGTTTAGATCAATCATTTCTAATTCTGCCCAAGCCGGTTCACACAGAGAGCTAACCTCCCAAGGACCACTCAGAGCGGTGAAGGGGTGGGCCGTACTCTCTCCCTTAATGCCTCTGATGGAGGCAAAGTGCCAGGCCCTTGAAGTGCTAACATGTCACTGCTGTGAGTGCCTTCGCTGCTGGGAGGCAGCTCATCAGCAGAAAGCCCTCCCAGAACCCGGTGCGCACCCAGCCTCTTCTAGGTCTATTTGGGTAAGTGCAGTTCGGGATCAATTATAGATGAGGCTCTATGGGAGATGAGTAAGTGGGCTGTTGTCTACTTTGAAAAATTAATGATATCTGATTAATACAGGAGCACAGTCTCTTTCTTCCTCAACACAGAGAGGCTCCGACCTCTGCAGAAGCTCAGGGTGGGGGCAGTAGCCCCCTGGCTATGGCGACGCATTCGACTCATGGACTGCACTAGAAGGATCTGCCCTTTTGACAGACAAGGATGCTGAGGTCCATCAAGTTTAAGTAATTTACCCAAACAAGGGAAGGAAAGAAGAGAGTTGGTTCTTACAGTGTTTACAATTTTATGCTTTTTATACAGAAAATTAAGACATTTACAAAAACTGACACATTAATATCATGTAATCATTCTAGGACGATTTGGTCTCAAGAGTGCTTTATACTCTTAAATTATTCTTTAGGACTTTTAGGAGCTTTTGCTTCTGTGGGTTATGTCTACTGATAGCTACCATATTAGACATTAAACTCAGACATGTAAACATATTTGTTTATTAACTTATTTAAAATAACAATACTCCCATTGCATGTCAGCACACATAATCTTTTGCTTTTGACACTTTATTTCTACTAGAATCTTTTAGGTAACAGTTATGTATTATTCAGTCAATTTTATTTTTACTGTGGTATAATATGCATCACAGGTTTTATCACAGTAATCACTTTCAAGCTTGTTCGCATTGGAGCTCAGCCATCACCGCTGTCCGTCTCCACAGCTTTGTCCTTACCGCATCCTGAAGCTCCATGTCTATTCAGCAATAACTCCCTAGAGACCACACCGGTGCGTGAAATAAATCAGACCCACATGTGCAAACGTCATATGGTCTCGCTACTGTATGAACCTGAAAGAGTAAATAAAATCTGAAAGGTACAATAGACACTGTGAAAGGGATAGAATCTGTTCAAAGGGAGGGGACAAGTGGGATGAGGGAAGGGACAAAAGGACGAAGAAAGGAAGGGAAGAAGATATATTTACATGTAGATATGATAGCTTGGATGATTGTACTGCTGATTTCTGCTGGTCTCCTGAAGAGTAGTTAATGTCAAAATTTTTCCTTTTTCCCTCCCAATTTTGTATGTTCATATCTGATAATCTGAACAACTCATTTGAAGATAATATTACATAATATAACAACCATTGTGAAATGAGTCTCGCTATTTTATCGAGTAAAATTCTGTATCATTTACAATTTTTTTGTTTTTCTTTCATTGTTTTGTATTCTCTTAAAAAAAAAACAAAAAAAAAACCAAAAACCAAAACAAAAACAAAAAACCCAAACTCCCCATCCTTCACTTTCCCCAGCTGCTGTCTTTCTGATTTGTCATAGTCTACAAATGTCACATAGGTGGAATCAGTGGAATAAGTGATATCTGTCTCTTTGGGACTGGTTCATTTCACTAGCTGGGATGTCCTCAGGGTTCACCCATGCTGTAGCATGTGTCAGAATGGCCTTTTTTGAGGCTAACAATCCATCGTTTGTACATCCTACATTGCATTCAATTAGTTTTCGCCAACAGAATTTGAGTGGCTTCTGTCTTTTGTTGTTGTTTTTAAACTTTATTTATTTATTTATATTATGGTTGGCCCAGCCTGCCCTGGGGGTGGGGCTGGGGCTGGCGTAGCATGTGGTGCTGGAGATCAAACCGTGGTTCCTGCAGTTGCCTAAACTTGCTTAAAGCAGGTGCTTTAGACCACTGAGCTATCCCGCCAGATCCCACCTTTTGAATACTGTGATGCTACCGTGAGCATTGGTATACAAATACATGTTTGGGACCATACTTTCAGCTCTTTGTGTAGATACCCAGAAGTGACTGTGCTGGCCACATGGAATTCGATGTTTAATTTGTTGAGGAACCGCTGTTGAGGACAGTGCTGCTTTCCACAGCCACCACTGGACATTTCCATGTCATCTGACATGACATTCCCGCCAACAGCACACAGGAGTCCCAGTTTCTCCACATCCTCACCAACGCTTGGTGCTTAGTCCTTTTTAAAACTGTTCAAAAGTCCTAAACTTCTAACAAAAAATGACTATTTTTTCCAAACCAAGAAAAAGTAACAAGAAAAGAGGCATTGGTTTACGTTTTGCCAGTCTCTTCACGTCCATCTCGGTAGGTGGCTGGCTTCTTGCATCAGCTGCTGCTGTCCACTTTCTGTGTTCTCCAGAGTTACGCGGCCTCTGGAGAGCTCTGCGGTGCCCTTGAGAGAAGCAGAGGGGGACAAGGCGAATGGCGCATGCGTACCAGGAGAATAAGTAGGTTTTGCTCTGGTAAGCACAGCTTTGATTATCAACTCTGGGTCTGCCCGTCTAGCTCCACGTCTGCCCCTTACTGTCCAGCTCCCAAGCCATCACTGCTTACTGGTGCTGCAGTGGGGGCTTCTCAGCATTCCTTTTTCAGCTGTCCTAACAAATCTGCTTTACTGGCAGGTTTGAGAATCTGGCTTCTCACTTGAGAAAACCAGGCCTCAGAGATGTCCAGAGATTTTCTTCATTTCATACACCAAAAGCTGAAAGAACATGGATGGAGCCCAAGCCCACCTTTACAATGTAGTTTCTGCAATCCCTCTTCAGCCCATGAGTGGTGTCTAGCTGTCTTTGCTCTGTTGGGCCTTTGGGAAGAGCTTGTTTCCTTCCCAGCCTTCTCTCCTGCATGTGGGTGCTCTCTGCTATGTCCTTAGACCAGGCCTTGTGCAGGCTGCTGGACAGAGACCTGTGCTAGACGCAGCCTTCAAAAGCACCCCTGGATCATTTCTTTGAGCAAGAGCTGAGAAAGCACAACTACCCTGGCTGCAGAGAGAGACAGCTCAAGGTCCCAGGCTGCCACCATTTTGCATATTCTTTTTTTTTTTTTTTAATTTTAGAGAAGGGTCTAGTGATCCACCTTTTTACAGCCTCCAACAGCTAGGATTACAGGTGTGCACTACCATGCCCAGTCTCAAGTGCCATCTAAGCATGCCCCACGGGTGGGGCCAGAACAGTAGGCCTGGGGATCGAACCCCTGGCCCCTGAGCCTGCTTGCAGGTGCTTTAATCCACTGAGCTATTTGGCTGGTCCTGTCTTGCATATTCTGGTCTAAGATGACTTAGACACACCTCTACTCACTTCCTAATCATGAGATCAGAGAAGATAGGGCTATAAGGTCATCTAGTCCTGCCCACCAGCCAAGAACCCCTCTTGGAAATGTTCTACCCAGCGTTGTCTGAACTTGTTTTTTTTTTTTGAACTTGTTTGTTTACCTTCAATGACAACTAGTAAGTTTACCTCACTGTCTACTTAAACCAGCCAGCCCATGAATGGCGCCCTCACTGTTAGAAAGCTCTGTTCATGCTGAGTAGCCTTCCAGGACCAAGCTGGATCCCTCCTGTGATGGCACTGAGCTAGCTGTGGTTAAGCTCTCTCTCCTTGGAGAGTTTCATGCTCCTGCCAGGAGGCTGTATCCCACTTCCTTTGGTCGCTAACATTCTGGTTGATTTGTCCATTTGGCTTCCTTCTCTGCAGGAATAAACTGAGGTCTTGTGCAAATATGGGCATTACCCCCCCCCCCCCCGGGGGGCCTGTCTCAAGCTGCCCAGCCAGCTGGCTATCTCTGGAAACATCCCCGTTGGCTATTGTCTCTCTCTGTGGAGCCCATCCCTGTGCAGTCCTCCAGAGCTATCACGAGTCCTTAGGCCCTGCTGCCACCCGTCATCATAGCTGCTTCCTCCCTCTTCTGTGACATGTACCCCACTGTGACAAACCCTGTCTTCTGACTTGCCAAAGCCTTAGGAGCTGTGTGATCCACAAGGATGTCCCTGCCTTTGCCCTGCAGCTGAATTAACTTTCAGATACTGAGCCACTGTGACAGAAAGAAGAGGAAGAAAGAAGGTAGGATGCCCTGCCCCCACAGGGTAATTGAAGGCTGGGGCTCAGGCCACCTTTTTGGTTTGAAAGGATATGAAGGTAACTAATCTGGTCCTGGCCTCAGAGTAATTCTAGGCTCTTTGGCTGGACTGCCCATCTCCATGGCAACCGTTGTTATTGGTAACTGAATAAGCATCTCTGAGAAGAGCAGCTAGAGCTGCTGATGGTTTTTCCTTCTAGTTGGAAGTGAGAGGAGCCAGGCTCTTTGCTGATTGATCCTGAGTGCTAGGTTCTTTGCCTTATTTGGGGATCTTTACTTGATAATAGGCAAGCCGAAGCCATCCTTCTATTTCCTGTCTGACCCCTGCCACCAGAGAGGTGGGACAAACTGACTGAGCATCTATTTCTGAGCTTCCCTGGAGAGGCTGAGAAATGCATTCAGGGACATCCAGCTAGCAATATCCAGAAAGTGAACCTGACCTGTCTGATTTTGAAACCCGTGCTTTATCTCTGAGATCATGCTGAGCTGTACCGGCCCTCCTTCATGACACCAGCAGCGAGCTTGGTTATTGGTGGGGACAGGTAGCATCTCCCAGTGGCTCATGGTTCTCCGTGCCTGTTCTAGAAGCTGACTCACTCAGACATCCTACATGTGGGTTAAGGGGTCCCCAGATGCTTAGCTTATTGCTAGAAGTTTCAGGAAGGAGGGGGCTCAGGGAGGTGCAGGGACACGCTTGCCCAGGCTGGTTCCAGGACCTCCCACTTCTCCCTTCTGCGCTGTCTCCCCGAGTGCAGGGTTCTTTGACTTATTTTGGGGTCTCTACTTGATAAAGGGCAAGATGAAGCCATCTGATGAACCCTAAGGTCTTGATGAACAGCCACACAGACCTGCCCAAGAGACCCATGGCAGGGAGGTCCCGTGGCCACTGCATTCATCTCTGGCTTCCTCCTTTCCTGCTCACACTTATCCTCTCTTCCCTTTTCTCCTTCCTTCCATTTTGCAAAATGCTTGAGTCTATTTCCACCACTTGATTTTTTTTTTTTTTTAACTTTTAGGATAATTTCTGTCAGATTCTGAATTGACACTGCTGAGATTTTGAAAGGAGCGATAGAAATCTCACAATCCGTGGAAGTCTTACCCCAGGGAAGCAAGAGTGAGTGCAAGGGTCAGTATCTGGCCATCCAAGTGAAATTCTAGTCCCCCCCTGTCTTAGTTACTCTTCTCTCATTGCTGAGACAAATACCCAACACTCAAAATGAAGGAAGAAAGGTTTATTTAGCTCACAGTTACTGGAGGTTTTAGTCCATATTCGGCTGGCCCAAGGCTGAGTGTAACAGGGCAGAGAGCATCCATTTTATGGCGGCAGAACAGCAATAATCGTGACAGAGGATACGGACCCAATGGGAGCAGAAAGCAACAGCTTTCGTCTGTCTCTCTGTCTCTCTTTATAATACATTCAGGCTCTCTGCCTTAGCCTATTGTCTCAGGCCACACCCATAGTCTCAGAAGTATGCAGACCATAATCCCAACAATAGTAAAACACATAATCCCAGTGGATTATCATTCAAGTCTCAAACTCTAGATCAGTACTAAAATACATAATCCCAGTGGCTCATGAGTCAAGTCCCAATCTATGGAAATCCCTGCCCCATGACTGCGTGAGGCTTTGGGGGGACAACTAGACGTAAACCATAACACCTCCTTAGGAAGGGAAGGTATTTGTCTTGATCTCTCAGGGGCTTTAGGCAGAACTGTCTGCTTCCTGCATCTTGGGAATTTCCTGACCCAACCCTGCCCCTGGTCCTTCTCTAGCCTCTCAACTGTTCCCTCTGCTATTCCTCCTTCACTTGATCTCCACACACTGAGGTCCCCAGTGACCCAGGGCCACTCCATCCCTGCATCGTGGCTTCCATTCCCACCCACCGTGAGCTCCATCCATGCCTGTTTCTCACCACCCACTTTGCATCTCCCCCTGAATGGCCTACAGCCTCTCAGATTCATTCGTAATGAAATGAGGCTCTTCCTCACTGTGACAGTTTGGATGTTGAATGTCCCCCCAAAGAGCCATGTGCTAAAGATTTGATCTCCAGGGTGGTGCTGCTGAGAGCTGGCGAAACCTTAATAAAACGATGAGAGCTAGGGGTGGTGGCTCGCATCTGTGAGCTTAGCATTTGAGAGACTGAGGCGGGAGGAATGCAGTGAAGTCAAGGCCAGCCAGAGCTCCAGCTACATAAAGAGTCCAAGGCCAGCCTGAACTGCATAAGCAGACCTTGGGGAGGGGGAGAGAGAGCCTAATTGACTGTAGGCCATTGTGGGGGACACACATCCCTGAAGGGCATCATGGGTCTCTGTCCTCTTTCTTTCTTGGCCACAAGGCGAGTGGCCTTGCTCTATTACTCTCTCGTGCCATCCATGGTGTGCTGCCTTTCCATGTAACCCAAAGTGACAAGATCACTTGCTCATGAAGTAGAATCTCCAAAACTGTGAACTGAGGTGAACCTACGAACTTTTTTTTTGAGGGGACAGTTCTTTGGAACAGAGTCTCACTATGTTGTTCAGGCTGGTCCTGAACTTACTGTGTCACCCACACTGGCCTCAAGCTCATGGCAATCTTCCTGCCTCAGCCTCCTGAGTGCTAGAACTACAGATGCCACCATGACCCGCTTAAACTTTTCTTTTTATACACTGATTACCTCAGATACTCTGTTAGAGTAACTAATACATTCACTAAAATATGTCCCCCTTCTCCCATCCGAGATAGTGCATCTCAGGGACAGAGCTGCCCTCTTCTCAGCAGTCAAGGGGGAAGGCATGCCTGGGGCTCCCTCCCCTGAGGCTGTACCTCTGATTCAGCACACAGTCCTGGAAACTCCACCTCCTAAAGATTCTCTAGATGCTTCACATTTATCTGCACCTGCACGGCTTTTGCCGTCCTCTCCCCACAGCCATCACTTGCCTTGCGGGCTTCTTCACCTCCTCCCTAGTCTCTCTGCTTCTCTTCTGACCCTGTGATCTCTACCCTGGCCAGAATGACCATAAAATGCAAAGGGCAATCACACCACTCTGCTGCTTAGATCCCTTTTCAGGCTCCTGCTCTCATTACGGATGCTGCGGCTGTAAAAAATACAACTGCAAATGGTGCTCTAGGCCTTGAGTCTAGACAGTGACCATATCTATTTACAGAATAGGACAGCGTTGATCCTATGTGACCCTTGAGGCTAAGGGTGTCCATGGCCACGCAGAGTCTGTCTTGTTTGGTGGAAAGACAGCTCTCCGGGCCCTGCGTTACCATGTAAGATACCTGGTCACCACATGGTGATGTGAAGTTGCGTGGTGAAGAAACTCAAGCCACACGGGGAGCGCGTCGATGGGCGCGCTGAGTGACCACCACAGCTGAGTATATCATTTGAGTCATAGGAGCCTGGAAGCCGTGCTGCAAATGAAGAAGACTCTACTTGCTTCTAAGTTTCTACGCTAGACACCACATCACTCCCAGCCACTCCTGTCTTCCCAGAAGGGCCCCAGAAGGGGAGGAGGGGCAGCAAAGCACTCCCGCTGTCACATCTTCCTGCCCTACAGGAAGCACAAGTGTCACAAAGTGCCTGGTCCTGAGGCTGTGGCAGCGCACAGTGGCACTAAGACCCCCATCTGGCAGGTGCCCACCAGCCATCTTCAACTCAAGCACACACCCGACACTTCTTTCCATTTGGCCCCTTGCAGTCCTCAAAGTTCTTCCCTCCTCAGCTGCCCACTGCCAACTCGCCTTTCCCTGTCCACTCGACCTTGCTTCCTCTGGGCACCTTTCCTAACCCTCCGGGCCAGATTAACCCCATGATAGGCTTCAATAGCACACTCATTTCCCCCCACACCCCCCTGAACCAGGGATCAAACTCAGGACCTTGCACTTGCCAGGCAGGCACTTGTGCCCCTGAGCTATCTCCATGGCCCCCATGCACCCATGTTTTTATGATGTGTCTGTGGGGCTATTTGATCCACTTGTCCTGATTCTGGCTCTGAGCCACTGGCTCTGAGCTCCTGGAGGGTGGGGTTCACAGTGGCCCCCAGCCCCGAACTGACTGCTTGGCACACCCTGGCAAGCAGTGAATGCTGGGTAAGTGGAAGACTGGAAAAAGCTTCCATTCTTATTGATGTGATCTGGCAAGTGTAACTGGAAAGCCAGAGAGCTGTCGCTACGTTTCCATTTCCAAGTTACACAGTATCCTCCTGATTAAACTTCTTATTGTGATCACATGGCAGAGAGGAAAGAAGGCCCCAGGTATTGGGGGCACCAGGCGTGAGGGCAAGGAAAGTCTCCTTGGACAAGAGGCCTGGAGATTGTGACTTTGGAGACCCCTCTTCTTGTCCCAGAGTAACAAAAGGTGGAGCTGGTCAAGAAGGGTGAACACAGACAGGCTCTATACTCTTTGTTTCTTTTTATTGCTGTTGTTGTTCTTACAATATTGAGGATTGAACTGCACTCCACCCAGCCTATTATTATTATTATTATTATTATTATTATTATTATTATTAATTTGAGACAAGGTCTCACTAAGTTCCCTGGGCTGAGCCTGAGCTAGTGTGCAATCCTGTCTCAGCCTCCTAGAGTGCTGGAATTACAGGTGTGTGCCAGCGTGCCCACTTTTTATCTGTGGTTTTGGTATGTGATCATCCTGCACCAGCCCTTGGGGATGTGGGCAAAGCCTGTCCTGATGGATGGAGATCTGGGGTAGGGTTCATGCATCCTCTCTGGACCCCATTTTCATACAGATGCTTTTGACGCTTCCCCCCAAGAGTCTGCCCCAGTTCTGTGGGTCTGTTTGTGAGGCAGCCTGGCCATCAGGCAAGGCCCACAGATGTCTCCGCAAGGCACAGAAAGTCAGTAGGGATGATGGGATGTGTAATTAAGGGGAAAAACCTACCAAATTACATCCTAACACCTTCAATTCCTAATCCCCTTGAAAGTATCTTTAGGCAACTAATTGACATATTTTAAGAGACATATTGGCTAGTTAGACATCAATTGACATCCTTATTAAATATCAATTAACACATTCCCTAACTTGATATTTAATTAGCTTGCTGCTGCTATTCTTTTAAAAGTCAATTAACTGCTTGCAATATTCACACACGTTGACTCCACTGATAGCAATTAACTATGGATTCCTGTCATAAGTCAGCTTTAGAGAATTGCAGGACACACTGCTTCTGCATATACGGATCACGTGTCTCACTGACAATTTGAAAATCAATCATTAGCCATCTAATGAGCCCTCTTCTCATCGATGATTGCCAGTGAGAGGCACGTTCTGCTCTTGGGCTGTGGCTTATTGCATTTTCATGATGGTTAAAAGAATTTTAAATCTTATGGATTTGATACAGCGTCTTGTTATGCAGTTCAGACTTGTAATAATCCTATCTCAGCCACCCCAGGGCTGAAATTATAGGCATGCTCAATTTAGGGGCCAGCATGCCCTGGATTCTGGGGCCAGCACTGCACGCAGTACTAGGGATTGAACTTAGCACCTTGGGCTCGTCAGGCAGGTGCTTAGACCATTGAACTATGTCCCTGGCCCTGAATTTTCATCATTGTAGAAACTCTTAAGTTGAACAAGCCACACCCCTGATTTCAGGTAGAGGGATGCTTTGTTTTTAAAAAAACATTATGGGAAATTACACATAAAATTTACTACCTTAACCTTTTAAAGAATGTATAGTTTAATAGAGTTAAGTACATTCTGATTGTGCACCAAATCTCTGGAAATCTTTTTATCATATGGAACTCCACCTCTGTCCTCATTAGACAGAGATTCTGCCCTTTCTGTGTCTATGATTTGACAACTCACGGTGTCTCATGAAAATGAAGCCATATGATTTCTGTTCTTCCCTGACTGACATACTTCATGTAGTGTAATGTCCTTAACATACCATGCTGTACTAGGGTTTGCCTTCTTTTTATATAGTTTTATTTAATTATTTATTTAGGTATTTATGTATT
Organism: Myocastor coypus; assembly: GCA_004027025.1. NCBI lineage: Eukaryota > Metazoa > Chordata > Mammalia > Rodentia > Myocastoridae > Myocastor > Myocastor coypus. The sequence goes on from PVJA010016830.1 coordinate 41,148, forward strand.
TGGTGCAGGCTCTCACTGTGCAGCTTGGACTCGTGTGATCCTCCTGTTTTCAGCCTCCTCAATGCTGGAGTTACAGGTGTGTGCCACCATGCCCACACTCAGCCTTGGTGGCTGGCTCAGTGTGCCCAGGGGTAGGGTTGGTGTGGCATGTGGTACCGGAAATCAAGCCCAATCCCTGTGCTTGCCTAAGCAGGTACTTAGTCCATTCCTTCTTTTTTAACACTGAAAATATTCCATGTACTCTCAGTACCACAATTTGTTTGCCATCCACCTGTCCACAGACACTGGGCTTGCTTCCACCTTTTGCTATCAAGAATGATGTTGTCACAAACACGAATGTATAAATATCTCTCATGGAGCCTGCATTTAGTTCTTTTGGTTATATTCTCAGAAATAGACTTGCTGGATCAATGGATAATTCTATTTTTAATTTTTTTTGAGGACATGATTCATTCTGTGGAAGAAGGGGGAAAAAAGATTGTATTAATAGAGCTAGAAAAAGATGTTGAGAGCCCTGCTGGTTGCCATCCTGGTCAGACCTCATTAGTTCTGCATTTTCAGGGTAAGGAGAGCATGCAGTCATAGAAGTGAGGCCATCAGTGTAGTTAGGGCGGCTCATGGCCAGCGGAAGTGGGGTGGTGTGTTGGGCAAAAGAGGAAGAGGCATTGTTCTCAGTTGTCGGTGGGTGTCTTATAGACTGGCATAGAGTAACCTGTATAGCTTTAAGACCACAACCCAGACAAAAGAGTGCACATTACAGGGTTTATAAGAGAAGGAATTTTGGGAGCAAGTACTAGAAGCAGTCAGTACCAGTCACCTAAATGTGTGCAAGGTAAAGTGAGATCACTCAGTTGGAGCACTTGGGAGGGTAGTTGAGCTAAGGAGAGACCCAGGTTCCCAAGCGGTTCATACCCAGGTCTCTGCACTGACAGTTCCTTCTGTCTGTTTCATATTCTGCCTTCCCAGTCTTCAAGTCTCAGTATTGATGTGACCTCCTCAGTGATTGATTGATTGATTGATTGATTGAGTGGTGCCAGGGATTGAACTCAGGACCTTGCACTTGCCAGGCAGGCACTGATGTTGCTGAGCTATCTCTCCAGCCTTACTTCTTCAGCATCAACCTACTCAAGTTAATTCTCTTCCTCTCCTAACCTCTGTCTCTATTTTAGAGATCTACTGTGTTCTTTCACAGGATTTTTCTTTCAGTTTGACATCATCAGTGGCTTGGTCAGTGTTGAACTTGTTCAATGCTTATATTCCTCAAAAGACTATAGATACAAGAGTAGAGACCAATTGTCTTTTTTTTTTTTTTTTTTTTTTAATAAGCAGAACATATTTATTGAGGGAAAGAAAGCTCCTGTCCGAGAGAGGCACAGGAGGGGCATCCCAAGTAGTTCCCCTCCCAGTTGTCTTTATTAACTGTCTCTCCAGTGTCTGCCACATAGTAGGTCCTCTATAAGTATTTCCTGGAGGGATGCTTGGATGGCCTGAGAGATG
>PVJA010016831.1:0-13272 GCA_004027025.1 Myocastor coypus
GCCCCTGGGAAGGTCAGAAATTCTAAATTAGAACTCTGTCATTGCTGCAAAGTGTCTGGGTAAAATATGAAAGTGTTTTCAGTTTCTCTTAAGAAAATGCTCTGTGTATGCTTGAAATCTGTTCTAAGGCTTGGTATTGATAGGTTTTCTACAGCTACCTGGTAAGGGCATAGCTCCGACTTCCGGTTCTGGGTCCCTGGTCATGGACCAGGACTGTGGGAAGGCTAGCTCTAGATGAGGAGTCTTCTCCACTGTTTGTGAGTGAAAATTTTATCATGGTTATGGTATGTGAAGAAAGACTAGAAAGAAGAAAACATTATTATGAAAGGAAATAGAATTCTCTTTGCTGTTTCTCTCTCTCTCTCTCTCTCTCTCTGTGTGTGTCTCTCTCCCGTCTCTGTCTCTCTCTGTCACTCTCTGCTGTCTTGTCTTCCCCCATTTATTTTGCTAAAATTTGCATTAAACCAGCATAGTTGACCCAGATTATATGCTCCCCAAAGTCCCATCCTAGCTGGATCTGAAGAGACAAGTTACATGTTCATTTCTTCTATGAGCCTCAGTGCAGGTACTCTGCATGAGGGCTTAGAAAAACATATCTTATGCAGAAACACAGCCATCAACTCCAGGACAATAGAAAAATACTGGTTGGTGCCCTCATGGAAATGGTGCCCTCTTTTCCCTCGGTGCCTGCTATACGGTCTGGGCCATGTTCAGAGTTTGGCTGCCAACAGGCAATCACCAGCCTCAGGCCAGAAAACAATAATCTTTCAGATACTTTCCAAAATGCCAAGTCCAGTGGGGCAGGCATTAATCTCACATGGTTAAACATCGATTTTGTTTATTTCACAGGAAATAAATAATTGGGAAAATATACATGAGTGTGGTAAGGCTGCCTAACAGTCCTAAAACTGAGTGGTGTTGTCAACACAGTATCTGTCTCTTAGAGGATAATATGAACCTGTAGGAGTTCCTCATTGCCTATTGCTTCCAGTAAAATAAGGAATTTGGTGGGTTGTTTTATCTTCGAAAGGAGAGAGCAATAAAAATAAGGAGGGAAGCAGAATCATGTAGTTGATTGCAGTCTGGTAGGTGTTCAGCAAATTGCATGTGAGTAAAAAGGATTGTTTCATTTTCCCTTTAAATCACTTCCACTTGAAATTCAAAATTGTTGGCAATGCTAGAATCAAATCCTGGAGGTCATGCTTTTGTGAGTCTTGCAGCAAAGAAATGAATGAAACTGATGTTTGCCTTTCTGTAGGGACACTGACCACACTTTCCACTGATACTCCACTTACTTCTCTGCTTTTCTCCTCCAGTGGTGATGGAATGTAATATAATGATGTGATACTCCAGTAGGGGAAGTGAGAATTTCAAACCATGTCCCAAGTCCTAAAAGTTTTGATGAGAAATAATGACCCTACACAACTGTCATTCTTTTTCCTGGCTCTGCCTGTATACTCTTGAATTTTGGTGATAAGAAAGACTAATCCACATGGTCTTTCTGTTTCACATCATTACTGGACACTCCTGAGACTTGTATCTAGGCCCAGAGTCAGGAGAAATTACAGAACAAAAATGAGCAATCCAAAGCAAAAACTAGCTTCCCTGACCTGCATCCACAACACAGCACCAATGGGATTCCCCCAAAGGCAACCAATTTCTTATTCAACCCTCAGGTCCTTAGAAAGCCTTTCAATGGGATCAGGGAATTAGAAAGTAGATTTGTTATATTATGAGACTCACTGAGAGATAGGGAAATTTGGGTTTCTGATCAAGGAACAGTTTTTGAGACCCTAGAGAAGGGAACCAGAGTGTAAGAGCAGAACCTATTTCCAATCCCTCCTCTCCTTGGCCTAACGTTCATCATAAGAAATGTCAGCATTCAGGGATCCAACCCTACATCAAGCTATTTTCCTCTTGGAGTGCCCTCTCACTATATAAGAGTTAAGTTTTATGTTGAAGGCACCGGTATCAGTCACCTGTCATCTTCTTGTGCCCGGTCTTAAACCTGTCCCTACCTCTTTTGGATGGGAAATTCATATTCATTTTCCTGTCCAGCCATTCAACTATTATTAGCCTCAGAGGGAGCTGAGACTGTGCACTCCGCCACTTGGCCTCATCAACAGCAGCGTTGTAGTTCTCTGAGCTGCAGAGACTCTAGGTCAAAGCACCAGGCAGGGGAAGTAGGTGCAGATGCACAGGTGTTAAAGCCCAGGGCCCAGGGCCAACCACAGGCAGATTCCCTGTAGGGCAATGTCACAGCGTGCTCCTGGGACACCCGAAAGATGTTTTTTGGAGATGGCACCAAACTCCTCCTGGAGCCCCGTGAGTAGACATTTTCTCTAGATCTATGAATAATTTGAGTCCTGGGAATGGGGTTCACGTGCAGTTTACATTTCAAATTGTAACTAGAAAATTAACTTAAAATTAGGAGATGGAGAAATATAATGTAAAGTGGGCCAGAGTGAAGACACTGAGTCACTAAAGTAATTATTACTTTTGTTTTAAAATATACAAATAAATATTAAAGCTACAGTCCCCACGTGCTTTTGGAATTTCCAGAGCAACCCCAAAAGCCCAAGAAACCTAATAGAATCACACTAGTAGTTGGAGTAACCAAATGCAGAGAAGACATTTTCCGGGACACTTGGGCCCCAGTTCCCCAGGAAGTTGCCTGATCCTTATACAGCCATGGTTAAGCTGCCCAGTGTACACACCTCCTGGCCACCCGCAATGTCCTGCAGCTTGGAAGAATCTAAAGGAAAAAGTAAGCGTGATCAGAGTAATCAGGTAGAGCAAACTTTTAGGATTTAAATCTCATATGGGCTCTAAAAATTCTGTGTGACATTTATTATAAATGTGGCAATCCTTAAGGTACCAGTAGGATTTTCTATCTGAATCTAAAAATAGATGAGGGGAGCTGGGCATGGTGTCGCACACCTGTAATCCCAGTACTTGGGAGGCTGAGGCAGGAGTATCAGTGCGAGTTTGAGACCAGCCTGGGTTACAAAAGTGAGCTCAAGGCCAGCCTGACCTGCATAGCGAGACCCTGTCTCAAAAAGACAAAAAAAATAAAAATAAATAATAAATAATAAATAAAATAAAATAGATGAGGGGGACCACCTACTTGGGACCCCCCTCCTGTCCCTCTCTCAGACAGTTTTTCCTCTAATAAATATATTTTGCTCATAAAAAAGATAAAATAGATGATACCTAAATTCATAACTTAAGAAAGACTGATCAGGAAAGATAAAACAAATTGCTTTGTACTTTTTACCAGTATATAATCTTAACATACTAGTATTCATAAAAAAGAGAAAATAGCTGGGCATAGTGGCTCACGCCTGTAATCCCAGCACTTGGAAGACTGAGGCAGGAGGATTGGTGCAAGTTCAAGACCAGACTGGGCTACAAAAGTGAGCTCAAGGCCAGCCTCAACTGCATAGCGAAACCCTGTCTCAAAAAGACAAAAAATAAAATAAAATAAAAAGGAGAAAATTCAGAAATAAAATAAGTATTCAAACAATTATACTCAAAACATATATTAAAATTTAATTATATTCATAGAAGAAGACACTATTTCTAAAAGATAGGCATTTAAATCTAATCAAAGATTTAAATCTTGTTTTAAATTTTAGATAACTTTAAATTTGGGCTTAAGTCAGATATAAAATAGACTAGGATACATATGGCAACCACACTGCATATATTACATTCATAAAAGAGAAAAAAAAGAAAATTTAATTCAATCAAATAGTCTTTTCTTTGGTTACCTAGATGTCAAAGAATTGATTAAATAAAATGCCTTTCTTTCAGTTGTTTTGATGTTAGATAATAATTTAAAAACAAGGCCTAAGAAACACTTTTATGAAATTAATCCATTATGCTCTTTCTGAAACACTAGCTAATCAATTCAGAGTTCAATCTAAGTGCCTGAACTTCTTCAAGCATCTGTCTGTTTAGCTATGTCACATTGTTCAAATTATTCAAAACCAGTTTCCCCAACCCAAAAAGATCACTGGCAATTGCCTGATGACCCAAACAAGCATTAATTGTCCAACTAAATCAGACTGGTTTTGGTCTAAAATACATTAACTATTTTAGTCTTAAGTATCGAAGAAGATGGGGCTTAAGTTTTTTCAGTGTTTAGGTTTTGTGGTCTTTGTTGTCATTATTGTTTTTTAATAGACAGATTTCTTTGCTAACTCCTAACTACCTTGAGTACCAGCCCTAATCCATCTAAAGCCAAAGCAAGGGTGACAAGTAGCTTAGCCGCAAAGAGGGGGGCAAGCAAGGGTGTGGTTTCACCGTTAATGTGGAGGGAAATTATCAGTTGCTGCTATCAGCGCCTTTAACTATGCAGCACAAAAAAACAGCAAAGATTTTCTCACACAAGAGAAAGTAGGTTCCAGGAAAACCCTTTGGAAAAGGAAAACAGAAAAGTCCTGCCCTCATCTAGTACTAATACTAAAACAAGGAGTCCAGCTCTGGCTAATCACTTTCCTACCAAGTGACTCGAGCAGAAACCCGTCTTTTACCTGAGCATCTTAGAGAAGAAAAGCAATGGAGGCCTATGTTGCAGGGTGATGAGGGGCCTTCTCTGAACATCTCACTCCCTAGGAAAGTCCTGATTAGACATGGCCCTTGTACAAAGTGGTGATCAGGAGGAGCTCCTTCAGGAAAAATTATTCCCTCTCAGCCAGCTCTAACCAACTGATTTGGTCTGGCTATAGCTCCATTACCAGGAGCTGCACTGCTGAGCCTGTAACCCAGTGGCAGGGCAAAGCATTAGAAATGTCCTTCCTTTTCTGTTTACACATTCATCACCAAACTTTCTGTTTAGTAGCATCTAATGTCTTGATAGTAGACCACAGAAGATAAAGTCTGCTTGAATTCAGCACATTTTTCATTTCATACAAATAAACCAAAATCTCCAGTTGTAAATATGAAAGCCCATGTTCATAGGCGCAATTAAGATGGAAAAATCATGAATGCAGCTTAAGACTGGAAACATATCCAGACCACTGTTCACAGGTTGATTGTCTCTCCTGATTCAGATACAAGCAAGGCTCTTTCTTTAGCAATCATTTGAAGATAGTCTCAGAATCCTAGTCCCCATGGACAGAAAATTTATCACAATTCAGAAACTTCAACAAAGCACAGTGTGAAAAAATCATTACTATCTTTCTCAAAGCTGCACAATTCTCAGTGTTAAGGAGAGACAAAGATGCATGCAAAGTAGCAGGCAGATAATAGCTCAAGGTAAGGCATGAAAAAAGAGAAAGCTGAGGGGGCCCAATTACTAGGACCAACATTCCACAACTCCTCTTAGAGTAAAATAGGAAAAAATAAACTTAAGCTGGTTTTACATCTGAAAGTACTTTCTAAGCATGATGGTTGTTTCCTCTGATTAAAGATTCAAGGGAAATTGTACAATAGCCTGACCATGTGAAAGAATGTTTACCTAATGACAAAGTGATACACTGCTTAGTTCAGCCAGTCCTTTTCTCATGAGTGAGCATGACACTGAAGTGACCACAGCACAGCCACCCTGGAGCCTTTGCACCACTTTTGCAGACCTTTTCTGATCCTTGGTTTTTTGACTGGCATAATGCACAGCACGGGTGGCTACCCTAGTCCGGAAATTTCTTCATAGTTATTATATTCTGCCACCACTATCTCTTTGTACCTTCTAAACCTGAAAGTCAGATTAACTGCTCTATATTTGTGTTCACCTTGAGAATGACTATTTTATGGAGATTCTAACAAGCCAAGGCCACTAACAAGATACAGGGAATTCTACATTGTAGTGTTTCATTCTTTTATTTCTGTTTGGCCCAGAAAAGTTGAGATAATAACCACTGTTAAACTCCTACAAAGGTGTAATCTTCTCAGGAAATAATTTGATTATATTTGCAGGAATTCAGACTCCTTCCAAGCCATCAGTTTTTGTCATGAAAAATGGAACAAATGTTGCTTGTCTGGTGAAGGATTTCTATCCCAAGAATGTGAATATAAGTCTCAGATCATCCAAGAAGGTAGAGGAATTTGACCCTGCTATTGTGATCACTCCCGATGGGAAGTACAGTGCTGTCAAGCTTGGTCGGTACGAAGATCCAAATTCAGTAACCTGTTCAGTTCAATTCAATAATGAAATCGTGAACTCCACTGACTTTGAAGAGGTCACCACTTCATCTGGTAGGAATCTGGCCTCAAGGCACTGGGGACTATGTGGGAGGGAATTTGTGAGGAAATGGAGGTATAAATGTGGATTCTGGGTAGATCATTCACAATTTAGCATCATACTAGAAAAAAAAATTTAGGGTTCGCATTAATGACTCAGAAGCAAATGGCCTCTGCCCCTAAGTGGGATCCAAAATAAAGCCCATTTCATTCCATGCCCTTCTCTCCCTTCACCAACCGGTGTCTCTTTCAATAAGTGACCATCCACCTAGTAGGATCTAGCATTCAAAACTCAGGTGCAATCTGGTCCAAAAGAAAGAGCAGCTCAGCTAGTGATGGGACTAAGAACCCTGGTTCTGAGCTGGTGAGATAGCTCAGCAGACTAAGAACCTGCTTAAGCAAGTGCAGGGATCAAAGTTCAATCCCTGGTACCACTTGCCTTGCCTGCCCTCCGACAGGTGCACTGAGCTAGGCACCGAGACCTAAAGTATTGGTACATGCCTGTAACCCCAGTGCTGCGGAGGGTGAAAATGGGAGGATCACTATGAGTCTGAGCTGCATAGAGAGACCCTGAACACACACACACACACACACACACACACACACACACACACACACACAGAATCATCCTAGGTCTACCTACACATTATAAAATGTTTGGATATTGGCTTTGTGATACCCAGAAAATCCAGAACAGGAAGCCTGTTAGCTGTATAATAGCCATATGACCCTAAGTTACATCCTTTGGTCCCCAGTTTACTTAACCTAAACTCTCCTCTAGTTTTAAAATTCTACAATCCTGAGCCTCAATCCTGATTGTTGACATAACCTTGACCACTGCTGTTTTTCTCAGATGTCCTAGTGTCAGAGAAACCTGAAAACGTGACGCAAACTGAAAAGAGCTGCCATGAACTGAAAGGTTAGTTCAAATAGAAGGGTGAAGTTCAGAATTGACGGTTAAGGCACTATAGCTGTAAACTGAGCCTAAAGAGAACTAGACTTGAAAAAAAAAAAAAAAAAAAAAAAAAAAAAAAAAAAAAAAAAAAAAAAAAAAAAAAAAACCAGAAACTACACTGAGCCCAGTTGGTCCCCTTCAGTCCCTGACTATCTGTCCCAGCAGAGCTCAGCTGGCTGCAGGCATGTTTCCAAAGCTTGCTCACTAGGAGCAAGAAGCACCCCAATGTCTCTGAATGCACCTGGCACAAGCTCCGTGTCCCAGGAGAAGCATGGTGATCTGGGCAAGCTGGTCACAGTGTTGTGAGCCTGATTTTTAGAAAGGAATTTGATCTATCCCTGAATTTACAGTCTGCACTCTTGTTCAACCATAGTTCACACCCCAAAGATGAACATGATGTCTCTCACAATGCTGGGGCTGCGGATGCTGTTTGTCAAGAGTATTGCCATTAATTTTGTCTTTACTGCCAAGTTATTTTTCCTTTAAGGTAAGAATTAACTGCTACTTCATCCTAGATCCATCCAAACTATGCTCTGCATGGGGAAAAGTGGCTTAGAAATGGTAAGAAACCAAAAAACATTTGGAAGGGAAAAAAATGCATGAAGACACATTTAGAATTAATAAGGTGGGCTACCTCAGACATAACACCCCACATCCTGTTATTCTTTTATGTGAAGTCAGATGGAAAAGCCATTATGTACTACAAGGTAATCTCATTCTAATGTACCAGGTAATAACCACCACCTCCAGCCCAAGGAGAAAATCAAAACTAAATAAGGAGAATGAGTCTTTTTAACAGCTCTTTTGTTTATTTGGCTAAGGGACCATGAGTTATTTGCAAGACCATAAATAAGACTTTGCTAAGAGAATAGTCAGGGGAAGCAGAACCTATCACTGTCTGGAAAAAGAGACTGCTAGATCCCATTCCTTAAACATAAGTTCCAGACGTGTGGATCAGCCTGTCCTGGGGATGGACTTACGCCTCTACTAGCTACTCGGAATATACACAAGGATGGACACCAACATTAAATATTTTCCTGTTACTTGCATTCTATTTCTGGATAATTTGTACACAGAATTCAAACCAAGGCATATGAACCTCCTTGCCCTTACTTCCTTTCCAAGCGTACCCATCAGTCCCAGCACCTATTCTAGGAACAACTCTATGATAGAGTATCAGACTAATCAACCCAGACTGTAAACATATCCAGTCACTCTCCAGTGGGTGTACAGCTCCCCCGACACTCTAGGGACAGTGCCAGGAGCACAAGCATCATGGCTGTATAAGTGGTGCTATGCAAGAAGTCAGAGGCGCATGTTTTAGTCTTGACTTTGTCATCAGCTCACCAGACCACCTTAGCCAGGTTGCTTCTCTTCTTTAGGCTCAGTTTAAGAAAGACTACAGGAGAGCAAACAGGTTTCATGATTTGTGCCTAAATAACTGGATTATTGCCATGTGTACAAGGGGCAGGCGCCACAGTTAATCCGTGAAGCCTACCATGGCACAGTAGTCGATAATGGCCATCCCAAGCCACATCGGCTGGACAGATCCTTTCTAACTTTTAATCTGTGATTCTGTAACAACTTTCCTTCACTTGCAGACCAACCAGCATGAGGAAGCTATGCTCACTGACGGAAATCAAAAGCTTAAAAGATGTAGTTTCACAGGCTTCTGCTTTATTGGCAACTCAAGTCAACCTGTCACCACCTTATTTACATCATTTTCCCTCTGAAAACAACAAACCAAACTCTTCCTCCAGTGTGACAGAGCAAGTGCCCTGGGCAATGAGGGTTATGCTTCTAAGTAGTTTATATGTTGTTTTATAAAGGGATGGATGGACAGAAAAATATAGGGCCCATTTTATTTTACTCATACAACTGATGTTATTATTCACTTTCTTTCTCTCCAAAAGTAGGAAGTGGGAACTAACAGATTCCTGCTCCATTCTCTATGTAGAGAGTCGGCCCTGAGAGGCCAGGTGTCCTTTTGCCCACACTGGCAGGTTCAGCCCAGCCCAGTGTTGGATCCACCCAGAAACCGTCATCATCCTCCTCACCTATTGCTCATCCCACCCTCGTTCATTCTGGCCACCACTAGGCATCAGAGGGCAATGAGGGGAGAGGTACAATGTCAGCACTTTCTGCTTTTCCTAGTACTTTACAAAATGATGCATCACTGCCCTATTGCTCCCCAAACAGGCAATGGGATTTCTGAGATCTCATCTAAGTATTCTCCATTCCAGTAACAAGGATCAGAGTGAGATATAGAGGAAAGGCATTGGTTTCTGTTAATTGATTCAACCTGCCTGGACTGACCCTGAGTCCCAGGCTCTGTTTTGAGGGCACAAAGATGAGTAGGATATGGGTCCTGCCAAACAACTCACTATGCAAGCATTTTTAGAGGAAACGAGAGAAATGAAATCTTTCCCTACAAAAACAATATCTTTCCTATCGTTTGCCTGCCAGATTGTACACAGGGAGCCAGAGCTCCTTGGACACTGACTCTTTTGCTTGAGTCTCTGATGTCAGTGGGTTGTGGCCTTCTTTCTCAGCCCCGTCCCTGTTGCATTTATTAAACCACACTGTGTGAACCTTGCCTCTGGCTGTACTCATTGCGGACCATCATGGAAGGAAAGCTGGCCTGTGAAGTCATATTAGTCAGTCACAAGCCAAATTGAGCTTCTAGGTCACATTGTGGCTTCCTGGGCCCCAAGCCTCAGGCACCTGCCAGGGGATGCAGCTCTAGCTGCCTGCTGCTGCAGCTGCTACTGTTAAGGCAATAAACAGCAGCTGGAGCCTGTGACTCTACCTCAGCAAGACCACAGCTCTCTGCAGGGCCCCTGCCTGGGCAGTGGAGCCCTCGCAATACCACACTGTGGTTTCCTTAGCTCCCAGGGGTGACAAGCAAGAGGTTATGATGTTACAAGTGAGAAGGCGACTCTCACAAATTACCCTGCCACTACTAACTGCAAGCTCCCACATGGCATCTTCACAGCCTGGTGGAGGCAGGCAGCACTCTATGGACGAATGCTAGGTTTAGGGAAACCTACACGGAGACGCCAGCTCTACCCAAGGGAAAATAATTCCACCCAACATCACCTTGAATATACAAAGAATGCCTGGTTCTCAAATATCGGCTTCAGTTCCCTTTTGTACATCAGAATGTTTCTCTGAAATTGCTAGGAATGAAAAGATTTTTATTTTCAGGTGGAAAAAGTCCACACTTGCAAACTATGCACCATGGCTGAAGTTATTCATTGAGGTAGGAATATTGCCAGAAACAGGACAAAGAGCTTAAGAGTATCAGGCCAGAGTTCCTGCTCCAAGAGCACCCCACATCTCCGATGTAAAGACAGTGTCAGTCAGCAGGCCTGAACCCCAGGACCGTCCTGAAGTCAGCAATGAAGGAGCGCCCTTCTGCCTATGGGCCAGCGGCTAGCTTCCTAGCACAGCAGAGGGCCTTTGGCTTCTCCCACCTAAAGGAGCTTCTGGAAAAGGATTTTAAGGCAGGAACAGGGGGAGATCTGGCTTTTTTTCAGATCTGGGGCTCTTACACATGGGACCATGCATTGCTGGTGGCAGGACACAAGCTCCAGGAGTCTGGAACATTGGCCCAAGCCCTGTGGCTCCCTCATGCCATGGTCTTTTCCTTACTCCATATGATAGCTACTGTCCAACTAGTTTCACAGAGGAGCAGATTACTGGGGATTGAACTCTGGACACTGGACCCTGGACCTCCACACTGACCTACATCTCCAGTTCTGTGTGTGTGTGTGTGTGTGCGTGTGTATTTCAAATATTTTTATTCATGCTTGATTTTTTCATTGCTATTGTCTTCATAGTCAGCTGACTTTTTTTTTTAAGAACTATTTTATTTTATTTTTTCTTGTTTCAGAACTTTTGTTTGTTTTTATTTATTTTTATGGCTGGCTCAGCCTGCCCTGAGGGCAGGGCTGGTGCAGCATGTGGTGCTGGAGATTGAACCGCCGTCCCTGCAGCCACCTAAGCTTTCCTAAGCAGACGCTTGAGACCACTGAGCCATCCTGCCAGGCCCCAGTCAGCTAACTTTTAATTTATTTATTTTCTTAGCATTTTTTAAAAGTTTATTACTTTTAATAAGAAATAACAATTAGACAGTTTCAAAACACATTAATAGGGCAACCAGTAATAGTAGTTGTTCAGAGTACAAGATGCAGGCATGATAACTTTTCTAAACAGTATTGGTATAAATATTTCTTCTCATTGAACTCAGAGAAAGTAGTTGTGTGTATAGTCCAATATTCCATAATAGGGGATTACCAATAGAACTGGCAATGCTAGAAGAACTGAAAACATCCTATCATAGTGATGCTTGTGTTCCTATGTTTATAGCAGCACAATTTGTGATAGCCAAATCCTGGAAACAACTAAAATGCCCATCACCTGAAGAATGGTTGAAAAAGATGTGGGGTTTTTTGTTTGTTTGTTTGTTTGTTTGTTTGTTTGTTTTAAGACAGAGCCTCAATAAGTTACTAAATTCCCCAGAATCCTCCCACCTCAGACCACCAGAATACCGGGGTTACAGATGTGCACCATGAGGCCAATCTATACCCATGGATTCTGATGTGAAGTTAAGCTGACATCCCAATTGCCTGTGAATAAGACTCCAGGTGCACCACCAGGAGCACCACGGAAGTGCATTGTGAAGCCTCTGTCTCCAGACCTAACGAGCTGTAGGACTCAGAGTCTACCCTTCTTCACTTCCCTGGGCTTTAGTGTGTTTACTGTAAATGACGCCAATGCCACTTCCAAAAGAGTGAAAATAACTCTAATCAGCTATGAAGGCAGAGAAGTCAGCAGAAATAGAAGGAAGGGTGGAGTCCAAGGGACCAAGGACCTCTGTTTCAGCAATGTTGTTCCGCCTCCCCTGGAAGAAATGACCCCTCTGGAGACACACTGCACTCTAAACATGAGGCTTGGAGAACCAGGGTTCTGCAATTTAGACAGCTAGCTAGGTGTGCCTAGATAGTCTAGGTGTGCCTAGATATAGAGCAAAACAGAGTTTCAGAAGTCTCTGAGGCCATCTAATGGCTTCTGATAGGAAGGAGACAAGAGGGAAGTGAGGGGAAGTGGCAGCCTGGGCGGTCACATGACTGCTTCAGGTGGGGCTCTTACAAGTCTCCCCCAAGGAAAGGAAATGTTCTCCAGATGAAGTAAGGAAAGGCAAGGTATCAGAGAATAGCCAGGAGAAATAAGGTAGCTGTACATAGTAAGGTGCAGACCAAAAGTAAATTAGAGAATATTCTTTTTAATTTTTAATTTTTTAAGTTCCTAACTTTGTGTCCAACTTGATTTCAAAAATGAAGACAGGCATATTAATGAATCAATGATGATGGAGATTAAAATGAAGACCCTGCCAATGACCACTCCCACAATTGGCCCTCCATCCGCACCACTCTGATACACTTGTGGCTAACACAGCCCAGAGGTGGGGACACAGAGACAGTCCAGACTCGGCTCTGCAGCCCTCCCTGCCAACCACAAGGCACTCAGGTGGCAAGGGCCCGCTAGCCCTGCATCAGAAGTGGGAAATACCCCACTCTTTAGAAGCCAGAGTGTTCCTGGATATGAGTGGGCTTTTGATTAGTCAGTAACCACTTCAGGGCATGTCTAAAGGCCAGCCTAGCACCCCTGATGGCTGATAGAAGGAAGCCAGGTCCAGAACATAACCTCCCCAGAAGGTGGCTCTGTCAAGCTGTGCCCAGGGGTTTGTGTGCAGACTTCCCATGCACCTGCAGCATCGTGGGTATGTTATAGCGCAGTAATAAGTTGCTTTGTCTTCGGTCCTCACTGGGGAGATGACCAAGTGGAAAGTTTTCTGGGTCTTACTATGCCTCACAGAAAACCGGCCTTGAACAAAATCTGCATCATGAGATACACTGTTATCCCTATAAAGGATGAACTGCAAGGGCTGACCCGCCACATCTCGGTACCAGTATAAATCTGGATTTGAGTGCTGAGTACTGTAAGTGCAGAGCAGCACTGCCTCACTGCCACTTGCCACCATCTGGTATGGGGGACTCTGGGTCACCTCATCACATAGTGTGTCCTTATCTGTGAAAAGAAAAAAAGAAATAGGGACTGAGCCCAGCACA